>JADLZN010003595.1:0-96075 GCA_018155175.1 Sinocyclocheilus anophthalmus | reverse complement strand
CTTCCGCCTTGAAAAATAATTTGGATACAGTAAAGAAGAATCCTTTTCATTAACCCTGACTGAGATGAAGATTTGAAATCAAACTTACTGTGATGTTAGTGAGCTGTGGAGCGCCCCCTGCTGGAAGCAGATGCATGTAGAAAGCAGGTTTGGACAGACAGCAGAGGACAGATCTCAGCCCAGAATGAAGGAAGCATCTGGATGAATGAGGCCTGCTTTGACCTACAGACTCGCCGTCTCTTCATGAACGAATGATATTGTTAATGCAGAACTGTAGTTCTTAAGTCTGAGACAGAAATGTTTGATAGATGAGAAGTCATTTTACGAGTTCTGTAAAAGCTTTATTAGAATGTAGTTACAGAACAGGCTGCTTGTGAAGAGTATGTTGTGAACTGTAAGAGAAGCGAGTGCTTAGCGAGTGGTAAGAGACCAAACAATGATCATATCACTTTGTTCATTTCCTCTGTAACTCAAAGTCTTGCTTCAGTATTTTTGGATGGCAAAGTGATCGTGAAACTATCTGGTTTGACTCCACATGAGCGTAATAAAAGTTCACAGAGCTTGAAGTTCACTAGGAGGCTGTTGTGAATGTGGGTTTTGTTTTGGGCCTGGAGAAGCGTGAAGAAGCGGGTCTTTCTCCGGCTGTGGAGGCTCAGTAACTTCATTAGGATAACAGGCAGCACATGCTAGAGCTCTGTTGTGTGTCGTCGGCTTCATCTTTTTCAGACGTATATTCATAAACTCTTTAGTAATCGATTTTGTATCTTCAAGTACTTTTTTTCCTTTCATTTAAAGGATTCCAAACTATGTCTGCAGCTCACGAACTCTTTAAAGTAACGTTAGGCCAGTAGGGCTTGTCTAGACTAGAGTATAGTTTCAGACCCTCGCTGAGGTGTTGCTAGGCAGATCAAAGCAATTTACAAAATTTCCTGAAACTAAGGTGCATGATTTATTTGTACACCATATTTCATATTAACATTTTAAGTAGATAAATTATTTTAGTTTTTTTAAGACTATATATTAATTTATTATTTATTTCAGTTTCGTAGAAGGACTGTTCCTGTCGTCACACAACTTCATCAAATGTTACTCACCCAATGCGCCACTAGGTGGGGGCAGAACTTAATTTGTTTTCCTCCTTTTTCAGAACTTGGATGGATACATGGATTTATTGCTCCAAGCAAGTATATGGAAAAATAAGATCATCTGATCATATTAGTTGATGGATCAGGATCACAAATATTAAAGAGGTCGTTTGGTTTGGTTTGGATGATGCTATAGTATATTTTCAATGGAATGAGAGTAATATGGAGGACACTCTGCTATTTATAGGGACTGCCATTTCTCTGAATTAATCTCCATGAATCGGTCGTTTTAATTTTCATTGGAGGGTGAATACTTTGGGCCCATTGCCAGAGCTCTCAATAATTTTCCAGTGATATGTATGCCACATATCAGGGTTCAGTGTGTGTGTTAGTGTGTGTGCGTGCATATCCACTGTTTTCCACATTACCCATGTGTGCCAGTGTGCCAGAGTTTGTGGGTTTAAATATATTTCCTGGCATTGCAGGACATTTCCCCCATTCCAAAGGAAATGATAGTTCCTGCAGCTAAGAAGGATACCCTTTTATCATGAAAAACAAACAGATAAGGTCAGTTTTTGATCCCGCTCCTTTGGCCGAACAACTTGCTCTCTCTGGTCGTCGGCGCCTACTCCCTTCCTTCTGGTCGTTTGCTCCTTCTGCTGTGACTAGAGCCTGTGTACAGTTCGGCCGTACGCCCTGTCGATATGGTGGGCGTGGCGGCCGTGCGCTGGTCCCTCGTGATCGCACGTGCCAGCAGTCCCCCGTCCCGTCAGTAATACCTCTCTCTGTTTCTCCGCACCCACTCTTCCCCGGTGGGTTTCGTACTAATGACAGGTAAGACTCGTCCCGTTCGCTTCTAGTCCTCTCCAGTATGCGACGGCGCGTGAATCGCCGTCCCTCTCGTCTCCGCTCTGCTGAACGCTCCTGCCGACCCCGCCACGTATACTTGTGCGAGGCTTATGCTGCCCTCTCCTCTTTCGAATATTAGGGAAGAGGGAAAATTTGAGTCACAGAGGGGAGGGGGTGAAACGAAAGAAAGAAGGGGAAATAGCTTGCAAGCCTCTCCAGGTCTGTTCCTCGATGAGTCAGGGACACCCGCTCGTGGTGCTGTGTGTGTAAGTTAAGTGCATCTGGACAGGAAGGGCATGTGGGCTGGCTCCAAATGGTTAAGAGGGAAAAAACGGGAAAAGGATGGGAGGGGGGAGGGAAAGAGAAGAAGGTAAAAGCACAATCAGAGGTCCGACGGAATACAGTAACCTTCCGTGGCTCCGTCTGTTTGTGCTGTCAAAGTGAGATGAGACACCTCGTGTCCGGGCCGTTGGGATGCCTACGGGTGAGGTACGCGAACTCGGTTTGATATCCACTATGCCTCTTATCTCAAGGGACAAAAAAGAAGTTATGGGGCGTCTGTCGCGTGAGTAAGAAAGAATAAGGACCTAAGATCAAGGCGGGAAAAGGCAGGGGGAAAAAAACTGACAAAGGAACACGCTTGATATACTATGGCCACAACCATATCCAGTAATAAGTGAACACAAGGGTTAGGAGAAAAGATGTGGGTGAAGGGAAAGAAAGATGAAAGTAAAAATTGAAATGTGGTCTAAAATTAAAAAAAGCTTTGCAGTTAACCAAAAAAGAGGTTCCGGTACGAGCTGGGTAAAACAGAACAAGAAAGACGGTGGAAGTGAAAGTTAAGAGTTGTGGACAAGAATAGTGGAGATAAAAAAAAAAGAATAAAGGGATCCCAGGAAAATGGTTTGTTAGAGAGTCTTATTCAATTTGAACTAGTAGCTAAAAAAAGAAGTAAAACATGTATAATGTTGTTGTGAAATTAAATATACTAGAAGTCATATTCATAAATTCAGAAATGATTCATGGATTAAGGATATGTGGAGAGCATTCTGGCATCTCGATCATGCTGGAAACTGACAAAGCCGGGGGAGGTTGTTGTAGCTTGAAAGTTGCCATTAAAAGCAAAATAGAGACAACGAATACTAAGACATAATAATCATGTTAATTTTCATGAGAAACTAAAAAATTATTATTTGATGAAAAAATGTCAATCGTTTTTTTTCACTTTAAGGTGTTCCACCATGGGAAGGACAATGATGTGAATCACTACCGTTTTTTCCATTATATTAAGACAATAATAATTTAAGCAAAGCTGATGAAAGGTCATGGCTCAGAGAGCAGATCTCACTGCGCTTATGGCTTTTGTACATGCTCATTCATCGGGCACCATTTGAGAGAGCACTCCTAGGAAAACCCGCCAGTCTGTGTGAGCATTGTTTACTCAACCAAGTGTTCACAACCCACACCTACACCAAATACCAACGCTGGAACCCAAAATGCACACGTCTAGTAAAAAAAAAGCTTATACTTGTGTCACAGAGGCTGAAATTCATTGTCCCTGTTCTCAGCCACACAATACTGTAGATACAGTACATTTGTCCATCGGTCACTGAGACAATACGGCGAGGTGGTCCCAAAAGATCGGTAGCAAGTCTTGTGCATCAACACCGCACACGTATGTTGTTTTTATTAACTGAACAGAGTTTATTTTAAAACCTACATTACATTAAATGGATGTGTCCAAATATATTAACATAATGGCCCAAATCTGACATTTTTTCTATAGGAAGAAGGCTCCTCATTAGAACCTGACACTCAAAAGGCCAACCGAGAAACAACTGAGAATCAAACTCAGACAGACTGTTTTTTTCGTTGCTTTGGGGAGACAAGTCTGGTCACGGGTTCGTTTAAGAAATCAAAGAGGAGACAAAAAAAAAAGGAAAACTTCACACACTCATTGTCTACTTCCAGGTCTATTTTTCCTGGCGCTGTAGGAAAGTCATGCCTTTGCTCAGAAGTGTAGTGGAACACACTCTGGATAACCCTCTTGCTCCCATCTTGTAAACATATTGTATTGCTAAGGCTTTCTTAAAAGAAACAGTTAACAGTACAAATGAGTCAGTGGTTCCTTTACGCATACAATTATGAAAGAAGTGATAATGGTGCACCTCAATCGAAGCTCGACAGCCAATTTAAGAGTTTGTTGTTTTTGGATGATGCAGTCATGTGGTTGCGATACAGGAGTCATTATGAGTAATGGCAGGAAAAACATAATATGGGATGAAACGTTAGAAGGTTGCTACTCATTTTAGGTAGGAAAACTTCCTGCTTCACTTGTATAGTCTCCTGTGCATCTCTTCTCACGTTCCTCTTTACTCTTCTGTTGGTTCTCTCGCTTGTCATGTCTGACTCCTTTAACCGTTCGCCAAAGGAAAGTGGTCACTGTCTCAGCTTATGCACCCTTCATGTCTGTTCCTACAAAAATCCCGTATCTGCGTGTCTAGGAACAAACCAGCCTGCATGCCTAACTAGGCACGAAAGTGGATGGGTGACCAAGGGGCTGACAAGCTCCAAAATGACAGCAAACATTGTAAGCGTTGTAAATGGTTGCTCTAGTCTCGTATTATAATATGCTCAAGCCATTGGAGAGCTTTATGTGAAACAGGCGATTTAGGGTTTTATGCAATTAATGAATCTTGTTGTAGTCCCGATTTCAATTTCATTGTACGGAAAAGAGCAGCTTGGACATTCTTTATAATAGTAGCGAGTGAGAAAATAAACTCATACTGTATTTAAAAAGTAATAAGGATTTAATGTCCAATGTCTGTCTTTTTGGGCCGAACTATTCCATGGCAGCATAGTTCGCCAAAAGAAACAATTCTGTCATCATAATTACTCACCGCAATGTGTTCCACCTTATTAATTTCTATCTTCGGGCTTGACACAATGAAATTCTTGAATAATGCTGGTACCCCAATAGTTGCTGGCTCTAGCCACGTCCATAGTCGTAGTTTTCTTCTTCCATCTAGTGGAAGTCAATGGCTCTACAGTCACCGTTGTTTGGTATCATTCGTCATAGAGTATCTGTCTTTTTACTGGTTCAAAAAAAAGAAACATCATACAGGTTTGGACCACTTGAGGTGAGTAAATTATACCGGAAATCGTTAATTTTTGGCTGAGCTACTACAGTTAAGTTCTGCTAACATACAGAGGGGACTGTGGAGCGCTATAGATGTTACGGGGCCGCACTAGCTTACAAGGCCCCGAGTCGGGCGACGGAACCTGGCACTCGCTCTCTTGGGCAGTGAAGGTTTTCCCATGTCCGAACCTCGTCTCTTCTACTCATCGATGCGATATCACTCGCCTCGCTTGGCGGTTAGGGGTGCCCCTGCACGTCATTCAACGTGCGGTAGCCGACGGATCGCCGCTGGTCTTGATTTCGGCACACTCGGATCTCAGAAGCTAAACTCCTACTCCTTACGCTGACAATCGCAACGGTAGAAGTGAGGAGAGACAACTGTGAGAGGACGCCCAGGGCTTGGCCCGATCCAGGTGAGGCTGGCGTATACTGCTCTCACGTCGGACGTGTGTTGGATTGTAGCTCTACCGAGATCAGCATGAATGTGTCACCTGAAATTAAGTGGCCTTTGCACTTGCCGATCCAAAGCTTTCATTTGCTCATGTGACAAGCCCACTCCACAGTCCATGTGACCATTCTGTACAAAGAAAGAGCATTTAAAATGAACGGTTTTAATCATTATAAATACTTCTGGGATGCAAGAATCTAAATCAGCTGTTTTTTTGTTTTGTTTTTTTTAAGTAAAAAAAACATTTAAATATCTAAAAATAGATCTAAAATATTTATAAAGTAATTAAATATATATATATATATACACAACACACAACCCGAGTCCAAAATGGGAAAAAAAAAACAAAATGGTGAATAAAAAACAATGCAATGATGGGAAGTTTCAACTTTCAATTGTATTCAATACACTGATGACATCAAAATGTTTAGAACTGAGAAATTGTATCATTTACGGGGAAAATAAGTTGTTTCTTCAATTTCATGCACTCACGCTCTCAAAGTTGGTACATGAGACCATCCATGTCTCCACTGTGTGCATCCCCCTCCTTCTTTTTATACTACGCTCTGTCATATCCGTCTGCGGGTCTTGAGGGAGACCACCATCTTCTTTCTAGATTGCCTCAAGTTCTTGGAGTCCTAGAATGTGGGTCCCATCTCTAAACAGGCTCTCTAGTGCCATCTGTCTTAGGTCTGTCTTTGCGCATCTTCCCCTTTATGATCCCAAATGTTTCTATGGGTGACAAGATCCTGGACTGCAGATGCCCATTTCAGTACCCACGATCCCTTCTTCTACATCCGCCTGATGTTGTAATTGATCGCAGTATTGTGTCGGGGCATTGTCTGGTGACAAATTGCAACGTCTCTCCTGAAAGAGACGACGTCTTGAGGGAGCATATGTTTCTAGACTTTGATATACCTTTCACATTGATGTGCCTTTCCATATGTTGCACTGCCCGTGATCCCAAAGCACGCACACCGATCATGCAAACCCCATACCATCCAGAGAATTCATGCTTCTGAATGAGCATGGATAACAACTTGGGGGTTGTCCTTGTCCTCTTTAGTACGATGACCGATCGCGTTCCCGTTTTCCCAGATAAGAATTCTCAATTGGTTGATGTCGTCTACCACTAGAACGTTCCCACTTTGCCAAGTTTTCATTTTACAGATCCTTGGCCCAGAGAAAACCCTGCGCTTCTTTGATTGTATGTTTAACGTAGCTTCCTTTTTTTGACTACTAGCAGTGTTTAGGTAGGGCCGGGCAACGCGATGGCACTGGGTTGGATTGTGTTCCCACCGCTCTGTTTTCCTGTGGAATTTCTCTGTAGCCATGCTGGGCTTCCATTACAGTACATTTCCTGTCTGTGATTCTCAGTGCCCGGCCTAGGGCCCGAAATCACGGGCATCAGTGGGGTTTTCCATCCTTGCCCCTTACGCCAGAGTTGTTCCAGATCCTTCTCTTATCTTGTGGCTACCTTTGTCCCCTCCTCTCTATTGCTCTCTAGCACTGTAGATGATGATAACTCAAACTCTACAACAACTCTTTGCAATTTTTCTCGTGAAACTCCTGTTCTGATATTGCTCCACTATTTTTTGCAGCAGCATTTGGGGAATTGGTGATCCTCTGCCCATCCTGACTTCTGAGAGACACTGCCACTCTGAGATGCTCTTTTTATACCCAATCATGTTGCCAATTGACCTACTAAGTTGCAAATTGGTCCTCCAGCTGTTTCTTATATGTACATTTAACTTTTCCGGGCCTCTTATTGCTACCTGTCCCAACTTTTTTTGAATTTTGTAGCTCTCATGAGCTCTGAAAGGTGCGGGCAGGCAATGAGGGGCCAACTATTTGGCATACACTTCCAAAATGTCTCACTGTCACACGTTTGATTGTTATCTATAATTGTCTAGGGTGTGGAAGTTTATGAGAGGTGTAAAATGCCCTTCCCTTTTTAACTCCAATTTGTACATGTCCCAACTTTTCTTGGAATGGGTTTTTGTATATATCATATTATGAATATATATATAGATTATATATACACTATATTTATTTGACTTATTCACTTGATTTTGTTAATACACCAATCAATAATCTATCTAAGCTTCAGTTTGGTCATTTGTGCATTTCTGTCTGAAAGTGGTTTTGATCAGTAGTGTTGGTGCGATGAATATCAGCTATTGTATTAGTGTCAGTTTTATTTACCATTGCACAGCACTGTTCTCCGGGATGTCCACAACAGTTCGTAATTTTTTTCACACCACACTGTCTAGCGCTTGCGGACCCTGTCAGAGAAACTGTGGGACCATTGTTGCATTAGTTGTCGAAGTAGAGGTTAAGCACGTATAGAATCCCAAATCCGATCTTCAAACTGTTTGTGGCTAACAAAGTCGATACTGGGTGCGGATAAGTAGAGTGCTTGCAGGATCAAATTATAAAGTTCTGCATTTCGTTTCTGTGAGCTCATGATGCCAACAAATGCCAAAAACAAACAACAACAACCACACCAGACGATAAGTTACTGTGTATTCCAGCTTCTAACCCCAGATGGGAGCTTGTCCCTATGTGGAGCTGGTCCTCTTTTTGTTTGCCTGCCATAGTAAGGCCTGTTCTTGCAGATGTCCACTGATGTGAGGCCAGCCTACCCTTCCATTGCTTCGTGCTCTCTCTTCCAGCGTACTCCCTTTGCTTCATGGACATGTCGGCTACAATTCTGAAAGTTTTCTATTCATAATACGGTGTCTGGCCAATCCTATGCTCAATCACCAAACATTTGCCTCCCTTGCACGTGGTGATACTTCGGCCAGCCTTAAGTTGTTCGGTGAAGAAGGACGGCGGAAGGCTGTGAAATAAGCAACACTCATTGGATTTAGTTCCGGCATGTATGAATTAACGGGGGGGGTGGTGGTGAATAAGACTAGGGAGTTGATCAGGCTGGGGCTAAGGTGACACCAGGTGAGGGATTATACTCGGTTCTTCTGGGTCCTTCCTAACAGCTGACCAAGTGGGCTTGTGGCCTGGCATATCTGGTGGTTCGGGTAGGTTGGATAAAGTGGTCTTAAACTCACTCGACCGTCGACGCGGTTGCGGTTGAGTTTTTTTCGGGGGACGTTGCAGGACGAACAGACGAGCCACTACTCTTGCGCTGCGCTTACGTCTCGCGTATGAGGCTGGGTTTTAGGTAAGGAGATATCAGGGGTCTTTCCGCTCGACACCTTGGAGATCTCAGGTGTGCCAGGTCTCAGCACAAAAAAAAAAAAGAGGGGGGGGGAGGAATGGGTAGGGTGAGGAGGGATAAGAAGATGGAAAAAGTAGGAGGGAAAGATGAGAAATTAATATGAAATGTAGGAAAGGAATTCGATTGGTCAAGCAAAATCGAACAGTGGTAGGTCTGCATATCTTTTGCGCCATTTCTTCCTGGAACCGAGGGGATGCCGGTGTTCACAGAAATTGAAGTGACAAGAGAAAGGGGAGTAGTTTAAGCTCGGTTGGCATACGGTTAGATCGCGTCTGGTTCCCACCTTAGGTCGCCTGCAGAAGAATCATCAAATGACACCTGGGATGGAGATGCACCTGCACCTAAAGAATGGCCATCACCATTTCACCCGAACTAAAGTAGTTTTTGCTTGCATGACCCGATATTGGTTAATACAAGGTTGTTTACCAGTGGAGATCTCACAGCAGCACACCAAATACCAACTCACGCTGTTGGTGTACACGCGGTCATGGTCCCAGAGCCATCCCTTCAGGGTACGAGCCTGTGGATGATAGAGAAGGATGCTCAAGCTAACTTATCCTTTTTCGCGAACCTGCATAGAGTTGTCGGTGTGTATAAGAGTTCCCTCACATCTCCCTTTGCGGACGTACAGGTCTTTAGGAACATCTCTGGCCAGCCCAAGTCACTACTTACCACGTTGTTTCAGAAGTAGGATGTTTCTGGCGGCCAAGTCCCGATGGATACACTACACACAATCATTATGCTGAAGCAATCACTTGATGATTGTAAATGTTAATGTACCACAGTATACACCCCGCAGACCATGGTGGTGTTTTTCGTTTTACCTTGCGCGAGGCTAGACTCCTGCCTTTGCCACTTTGAGCTATAGCGATAGCCTCCATGCTCCAAATGATCCCTCGAACTCTCTATACACTCAGCAATGACCAATAAATATCTATATTTTTTTTTCAAATTTGAAGATTTTAGGTAACATTTACTGTTAGTTTTTTATCCAGTAATTTTGTTTTGATGATTTTTTATATTATATATATTTTTTTAAATTAAGTAAGTGTGACAATTTGTATTTAAAGTACAAAATTTATATATTTTTTCAAAATAATATGACCATAAAGGCTTATGCGTTCCTTATTTTATTTGAACTTTTATTAATTTTTAGTGCGTACAAATAATTTTTTTACACTATTCCATCTATTTTCTCAAATAGATCTCAGTTAAAGCTGCTAAGACTGCGAATATTATTAATTATTGATAAAAGTATAGATTTTTTGTTTATCAATTTAACTATTTTTTATTTTATGTTTTGCAGTTTTTATTATAAAAATACAAATGTTTCATTTATTAATTTACAATGTGACAAATTCTTAAATGCTGTAGGTTCTTAAATAATGAGCTCATTAAAGCTGCTTAATCATTTGAATAATTAGTATCAATAATAAAATAATCATGCTGTTTCTTTGTTTATTTATTTATTCATCTAAATAAGTTTTAGATGGAGTATAGCATTTAGATGGAGTTGACACAGCACAAGACATGTCAACTTCCCAAGTGTATTTCATGACCTAAAATATATGCTTCATGTGGTAACATCTGAATGAACTAAACTTAAACATTTGATTCAGTTTCCATAACTTTGTTAAATGTGCCATTTTTGTCTTCGTCCAGAGACAGTACAGAGTATCCAACAGACTAATATACTGTACCTTGTTCATCCTGCAGCTGGGTCGTGGAGGTCTGTTCTCCCATCCTGGTGCACACAGCGGTGCCGGTGCAGATGTCCAGCCGAGTGCTGATTCCCAGACCCAGATCCCCCTCATGCAAATCCTCCTCCTGCTGTACCTCCCTCCTGCACGGCATCAGTGACATTCGCTTCTGAGAAACAAAACACACGTGGATCAGTTTATGTTGCTGTCAGGGTCAAGAAGTGCCAATATGTCAGGTACACTTCATAACACTTTCAACCTTGAACAACATTTAAAGGCCTTACAGTTGACAGTTTCCAAATGTCTTACGTAAGGCACTTGAATCAATCTGACCACATCAGAGGACATTGTTAAAAAAGGAGCTGAGATCTTCAAAACCACATCACAGCCTGACTTTACTAGTAGCACTAGGTTATGATGGAATTTACCTTGAAGGGGCTGTACTCTCCTCGCTTGCTTTTTAAATAGCTCGAGAGATTACCGTGTTTACAGTACTCAACAATCACCATCAAGGGTCCTGAAGTAGGAAACAGAGAGTGGGAGAAGAGGAAAGGCCTTTAATGTAGGCACACTGTGTTCTTCTCAACAATGCACAACCACTTTGTGGCATTTCTGACACATTTCTTGCTATGAATATTCACACACATGAAGAACATGTCTGCAGCAAACTTCACAGAAAGGACTACAGAAGTAATTTCTGTCAAAGTTTTAAAAGGACACTCACCTCCTGGTTTGGTGCAAGCACCTAGAAGGTTAACCACATTGAGATGGTGACCAATATGGATGAGGATCTTCAGCTCAGACATCAGAGCACGATACTCACTGGTGGTAGCGCCCTCTGTTGGAGATTGATAATGCTGCAGTCAGTAGTGTTATATGAAAGATAGGTGAAGTCAGTTTAAGGCCAGTGAACAGATGCCTCATACCCTTGAGCATCTTCACTGCTACTGTAGTACAGGTGGTGGCCTTCTCAATACCATATGCGGTCGCCTCCACAACTTGGCCAAATGCCCCTCTGCCCAGCGGCTCTCCTGGAAAACATAGTATTAGACATTTGTGAACACTTGCATGTAGATTTATAGTAACATTTTGTACAAATATTTTTGCTGTTTGCAGAGGATAAATTGGGACTTGTCTGAAGCCTAAAATCTGATGGTGATTCTAGGCAAGTTTTGATATGCTCAGCTCTCCATCCCCAAGAAGAAAAAAGATGAATAATATGTTCCATATCATTTTGACACCCTGTTATGATGGTACTAAATGCATATATTTGCTCATATTTGAAAGCAAAGAAAAATAACAAAATGATCATTCTAAATTAAATACACACATATACAAATAAATAAATATATAAATGTAAAGATACCAAAATATCTAGCTAAATAAATAATATTACACAGATAAATACAGATAAATATAAAAATATCACTGAAGCCTAGTAAATAAATAAATAAATGAATTAATTAATAAATGTCATATTACATACTATTACATAGTATACTTTGGTCCAGTGGTACAATTCTTGCACTTAATGTTTTTTTTTTTTAATCAAAAGTACTGTAAAGCCATTCCAGATTGTTCCTGGTTAATTTAACCCCTGAGTATTTAGGCTTTTTTTTATTATTATTAATGTTGTTTTATTTCTCACATTTAGCCAAATCTCACCTAGCTTCAGTCTATCACGTGGGAATTCCCACTTGTTTGCATCATAGGTCAGTCTCTCACAGTGCTCATCCATTGGCATATCATCTGAGTCCAGAATGATTGACAGGTAGCCAGTTTTCAGATCTCCATCATTAGGCTGTGAGAGAGAAGAAGAAAAGATGGAAAGGTTGAGTGTATGACAAAATGGGATAAGAGTCAAAAGGAGAGAAAGAGCATGACTGAATGACAAACACAGAGCAAGACCTTCAACTTTGTCCTGCTTGAGTCTCCCAGAATCAAGCCCTCATTATAAAGACTTACTGGAAGCCACTATGATACTCAGAGGCAGAATTAAGGCTGGGGTACAGCAGGACTAGGGCCCACGGCTGGCACATCGCAGCAGAATGTGGGCTGAGCATACAATAAAGATGAGGTACGCCAAGTCCGGGTAGTCAGTTCTGATCAGTCAGGAGAGTGGAGTGTGCGACTGTGCGTGTAAATGAGAGAGGGGAAGCAAACGAGGAAAAGGGAAAGAGATGGAATGTTACCCGCTTCCTGTTACGGATAACGAAGACGATGAAGAGCCAGAGGAACATGGCGATGACCACGGCACCGATAGGCATGATCAATTCCACATTCATCTTTTCTTCTGCACCTGTGAAATGGGTCACATGATCAATCAGAAATCACACAAAAAAGATGACAAAAAGACTAGATTTAACCAAAATTGAATGGACGGATAGATAGATCCTATTTAACCAGATAAATATTTAATTTTGGAGAGGAACTGGAAAAATCCTTCTTAATTTTATATTAATAGCAAAGGGAGGCACAAATTGTCTGGAAGAACCTAGTTTACAGGAAATATTTGTATGCTGCTGGGCGTGTATGATGGCTACAAGAGCAAGGAATGTGAATTGTCTGCTGACCTGATATTTCATCCAATCAAAATAAGCGTGAAGAGTGAACAGCAACATGAAGCCAAAGTCAACCAGAAGGAACCAATTCACATTAAATGAAAAGTACTACCAAGTTCTCTTTTCTATATTAAAACAATGCAATTGCTCAGTGGATCATTACATGACTTAGTTTATTTCTCTCCCTTCCTATTTTTTACTTTTTCTTTCTCTTTGTAGGAACAGGTTTGTTAGTGAATGTGACTGTCGCCTGACAGTCGCCTTTGCAGTGACAACAAGAAACAGTGATGCAGAAAAATGAGTCACATACACAATGAGTATGTCTCTGTTATTTGTGGTCCTTTGCACTCTCTGTCCTTTATGTGTGTGAGGAAAGAGGCGGAACCATACAAAGATGTAAGTCACTGGGAAAAATGTGACAGAGAGTGATATAGAGGGTTGTTCTGGGATTTTGCTTTGTTTTCTTTTAGCACTCCCTAAAGGATGTACACTAACAGAGCCCCCTTCCTGACAGACTAAAAAGAGAGCTATTATTGCCACAAGGCCTTTATTACAACAAAATCTCAATGAGGATAAAAGTCAGTGAAAGACTGAGCTCGCCTCACAATCATGACATGTTCAGAGAATGTCTCTTCTTAAAATGGGGTCTTTAAAAGTGTGGCTACTATGTGATGTTTTACATGTCGATTCATAACTGACAATCTACTATGAATCTACCTGCCATCTTTTGGTATCAGACTATCATTCAAAAGTTCAGTACCATTCAAATGGGGTCAGTGTTTTTTTTTTTTATTTTTATAGAAATTATATTAGCAAGGCACATTAAATCTGACAAACATGGTGTGACGTAACGACATTTACAAATCTTGATATTTTAAATAAATTCTGTTCTGTTGTCTTCAGCATTAGATATAAGTCACTTGAGCACCAAATCAGCATATTAAAATGATTTGTGAAGGATCATATGACACTGAAGACTGGAGTAATTGCTGCTGAAATTCACATTTGAAAATATATTAAAATAGAAAACAGTTATTTTTAATTGTAATAGTATTTCACAATACTACTGTTTTTACTGTATGTTTTGATCAATAATGCGGTCTGAGCTAAGTAATTTTTTTGTCAACAAAAACAAATTGTATTAATGTATTGCCTAAATTCACAGAAGTTGTTTTTGTTTCTTACTACCTTTCTTTATTCTAAAATAAAATAAAAAAAATCAAGCAAAGCTTTGTTTACACACTCACCTTCTACAGTAATACGAGCCTCATGAGAGTCACAGCCCTGCTGGTTACAGGCCATACACATGTAAAGACCACTGTCCTCTTTTTTCACCCGTTGGACAGTTAAGACACGATTTGACTGTTTCAGAATCACACCTTACAACAGAAAAGCATGAGCATTACTGTCACTGTAAAAATGCTTTGTCAGGTAGCCTAACTAATGTGCTTTTCATAACATCTAAATGAACTGGTTTTACTCAAGTCAACAAATATAATTTAATATCAATAAATAATTAATTTTAAGGGCCATATCAGGTAGACATAGATTCTTAAAGTAACAATTGCCTATTACAACTTTGCCAAAGTTAATTCATATTTGTGTGCATGCAGTAACAGCAGCACTCTAAGACTATATTAACATCACTGGTTTTGTTTCCACTGCTGGAACCCAGATCTAAACTGATTTTACTTCGAGATTCAGCATAACTAAACAATAAATTAAGTGTTTTCTCAAGACTGAGAATTGTGGTCAAACAAAAAGTGTTCAGAGTTCAGCAGAAAACTTAAGGATGGAATACATTATATTACTTTTATAAGTCGGAGCAGATTTTAAAACACTAAGCATTATACACTTTCTAAATGGTTACAGACACACTATCATTTCAAACACACTATCATCACACACTAATCAACTGAGAATCACACACTACTAACAACAAACTCATGTAGAAAACATTCGCCTCATTAGTAAAAGACACGTAACAAATGAAAACAATATGCAGTCTAAAATAATCCCAAAATATCAAACATGATTGATATGCTCCATGTGAATTGATTCATAGTCTGGAGGTAGAAAATCAGAGTCTGTGGCCATTATTATACGCAACATGATTTTCTGTGAAATCTGTCAACTATGGCTATCCAAAATCTGCATATTGGCTCTGCCATTTTCAGCTAGTTTTGAAAAAAGACGCAAAAGTCACATAATGTATTAATTTCCAGCCCTAAGGCATAAGGCATAGTGAGAGTTGCTTATTCTTACACCAATAATATTTTTGTAATTTTATAGATAGTTTTATTTTGCTCACCTGATCCCTCCGTGACAGTCTGGTTGTCTTTAGTCCAAACTACAGTAGGGGTTGGTGTGCCGGACACTTCACACACTAGAGTGGTAGAGTCGCTCACATTTACTCTCTGGGCAGTCAGATTGGTCACAATTCTTGACATCTCAAGAGCTGCAGAAAGATATAAACTAATCTGTGATGAACATTCAAGCTTTTGCATGATTTCTGCAATATATCCCATCTGAACTTAAGCAAATTGAGTAATGGAACTAAATATAGTCCATTAAGTGTGCGATTTCTGCACCACTAGCGTCACCAACAAATAAAATTACAAACAAGTTTCCTGACATCCCTTTGCCGTTGAGCAACGGGGAAGGCTGGATCCTTTGGTGCAGTCGTGGCCTAATGGTAATGTCTGATCTTGTAAACTCGAAGTTCGACGGGGTTCAGAGTCTCGGTACCGGCATGGGGGGGGGGGGGGGGGGGGTGGGGGGGGGGGGGGGGGGAGGGGGGGGGGGGGGGGGGGGGGGGAGAGCGGGGGGGGTGGGGGGGGGGGGGGGGGGGGGGGGGGGGGGGGGGGGGGGGGGGGGGGGGAGAGGGGGGGGGGAGGGGGGGGGGGGGGGGGGGGGGGGGGGGGGGGGATTGTAGGTGGGGTGAATGTATCAGTACTCTTCTCTAGCCCACTCACACCCCCCCCCCCCCCCCCTCATACACGGACTGCTGCGAGACCCTTGAGGCAAGTCACGCGAACCACCAACTGCTGCCCCTACACATCACTTCACTTTCGAAAACAAGTTTCCTGAAAATATAAAGCTATCAACTAACCTCTGAGTCTGAGGTTGTGAAGTAAGCAGGTTCTCTCACTGGTGCCCACATTCTCTACTTGGCAAGCATACAGGCCTTGGTCCATCAATGTGGCATTTGGTATGGGCAGGTCCAGCGTTGCGTTGGTGCCCTGCAGGCCTGATATGGTGACATTGGTCTGGTGGAGAGGTGAAAGGGTAACGGTATCACAGGGCACGGCTGCAGGAGAGGCATCAGGGTTGGCTGCTCTTGTTACCCGATTCCAACGCATGTTAGAGTACAACAGTCGATCAGCTACACAGCGCATTACCACATCCTCTCCCTCAATAGGGCTGCTGGAGGGGAGGATGCTTAGGTTGAGGAAACCTGTGAGAAAGACAAACATCGAAAGTTTAGATTTATCCACTGCTTAAAATTCGATTTCAATAGTTTAAGTTGGGCTGTACAGTGGAGACTGTGTCAGGGTTTGGAGGCACTCACGAGCTACTTGAAACACAATGACCCGCTCTTCTACTCCCATCTTATTGGAGGCAATGCACCTGTAGAGGGCATGATCAACTGCTTTCTGGATCTTCAGTGTGCTGATAGTCTATTGGAGAACAATCAGATAATCAAAATGACATCAAAGGCAGAGGATGATTTTAAAATATATAATTATAGTCAAATTTACCAAGATTAACCAATAATACAGTGGGGTCCAAAAGTCTCAGACCTATAGTGAAAATTTTGCATTTTGATTACAAATTTTAGTAAATAGTTGAACTGAAAATGAATGTGAAATTCAAATTGTCTTCGTATTTGGTTTGTCCCTCTTTCGCTTTAATGACAGTGACACTCATGAACTCAACAAGTTTGTTTAAAATCTGAGGATCATGTTCTCCAGCATCATTTGTGATGATGATCCACAGAGTGTGTTGAGCTTCAATGGAAGCAAAAACATATGACCATCTGCACAAAGCACTTCATATTGAACATTCACTTATTTGATTAGTGACCTAGAAATAGTGCAGAATCTTATTTATTTTACAGTGCATCCTAACATTTCTTTGTTTAAGGTTTATAACCAGATTTTGAATCCTATTCTGAGTATATTTTATGTTTGGAATTTTTTTTTTGCATGTTCTAAACACAGAACAGTACTGGAATTGGTGTTTACCTTAAGAGAGCGATCAATGACAGATGTGGGGCTGATGATGGGATTCTTCCCTGTGTTGTTTGATATCTCCCTCCACTTGTCACACTTCACCACACTTTGGTCTGACTTAGGTCTGTGAATAACATAGAATAATATGATATACCAGTTTTTATGCTGTCAAAAAATTAAAAAAAAAATGTATGCATTATCTTTTATATTATATTGTTGCAAGGAATAACTATTATATTAATAGCTACAAATAGTGTACCATCAGTATTGTTATCGCTCTCTCTCTCTCTCTCTCTCTAGATATAGTATATATATAAGCATTTATATATTCCCATTTACAAAGACATGCGGATCCATATCTCAAATGAGAACGTGCAGACAGAAATAAACACCTCTATCTAGCTACATATCTCCAACAGGAACAGAAAATGCCGAACTGAATCAACAACAACAATGCACCTATTATTAACGGTCTAAATTTAGACTTTCCCATAACTGACTCTGTTCCTCTCTAATTCCACTTCTGCCACCAGAGGTGTAAAGTATTTGAGTCAATGTAATTCAATTACTGTACTTGACGTTTTGGATACTCTGTTAGTTTTACTCTAAAGCTATTAGACAACTTTTAAACTCTTTACTTTCACTACAGTTTTGAATAATTATCTGACTCTTACTCGCATTACATGTTGTAATGAGGCATTGCAATTACACATTACATTTGTCATGACACGTCTAGCTTTTTCTTGCAGCAGTTTATTTCTGCTTAAGACTTGTATCGCCAACATAGCAGGGCACTGAAGGTACTATATCTTGTGCGTTTTGCCCTTACTCACCCAAACTTGTCAACAAGGCTACTTTACGACTTGAATGAAAGTTCTTTAGGGCAAGTAGTTGTGAATCAAGAGAGTTTTTAATATGAGATGAAGGACATGACTGGCAATGAGGCCGAAAACCAGGCACATCCAGTGGCAAGAAGGCTTTGACTTTTAATTTTATTTAACATTATTTTGCTGTATCTCGTTATACTGAAGAGAACGCTTTTGAAGTATATTTGTTTATTTTTTATTTATTTATTATTATATATATATTATTTTTTTTTTTTTCATTTTGCAAAAATTATTCAGTTGTCATGTTTTATTTTGGTTTATAAAATAAACATGATTGCTCTCCTCACAAATCTTCTCTTTCTTGTTTTTGTTCCATATTCTCTGTGGCTTGTCTTGGACTTTTATGTCACTTCCTGTCTCCCGTGGTGTTTGTAGTCAGATTGTAGTCCATTTGTTCATTGGTTTCGGCCTTTGATTAGTCTCGCCGAAAATTAAAAAAAAAAAAAAAAGGGGGTGTTTTTTTTTTTGTTATCTTGTAACGCTTGTTAGCCCCCTTTGTATATATTTAGAGCCCTAGTGTTTCTTTAGATTCTTGTGAGTTGTTGAATGTAATGGTTGTCTGTTTGCCAGTCATTCTGTTCTTTGTTCCCGTTTGTTTTTGGTTTATTGTTTGTTCTATTTTTTCCATTAAATACCTGCACATAGATTCTTGCCTCTGCCTGTTTTCCCCAGCTTCTCCACAACATTACAGTTTTTCACTGGCAAGTCTTGATTAGTGCATCTTTGAGCCTATATTTAGTATAAGTAAAATGCTTATGTACTGTTAAAATCAGATACTTTAAGGCCTGGTTTCACAGACAGGGTTTTCAGGTACGCTTTACACCTCTGTCTGCCATAATTATGCGCAATGGGAATGAATATAAATGTCAATAAACAGACATCAGATTTACAGATTTAGACTTGGGTTAGACATCAGCACCTCATGTAGGTCAGCCATGGGGGACGAGACAGAGAAAGAGCGGAAAAAGGAAAAAGAGATGAAAAAAAGACAAACTCAAAAATAGGACACATAAAAGCTGTAATGAAAGGTGAGGATGAGGGTGAACTCTTGTTAGTAGGACGCAGTGACAGACATTGTGTTATTTTCATGTTTGAGCAAGGACACGGGATTTGAATGTGTCTGCTTTTAGAACAACAGGAAGTTGTGATGAGGACTACGGAAGTAGGTGAGGGTGCAATCTGAAGATAAGGCTCGCGTGATGCCTGGCCCTGAACACTCATTACATGATCACAACATCCTTGGAAGTGATGTTCTGTGAATGCAGGCTGCCAATCAAAGTCACAATTCAACCAAAACTCATAGGAGCTGATTTCTTAGCATAACAGATCTCTCTAACCAAAGCAGCAAGTCATACTGGCTGGCCCAATCACAATAGTTGTTTCAGGATGAATGCCCATTTAGAGCACAATGTGCTAATGAATTGCACTGTGGGACACACTTGAACACTGGGAACAAATATGCAAGCACAGTTCTGATATGTCTTCTCTTGGAATGAATACAAAATCCAATCACACAAAAATGCCAAAGCATTAAGCAAACAAGGACATGCAAACATTCTAATTCGGTGCATTTTGTGTCAGCAAAAACAATGACTAATGATATTATCATCAACTGACTTCCCCATAGAAATACAGGAAGAATATTTAATTTTTTGTTTTCTTTTTAAATGTTGGCATTTAGGGAGTATAATTATGAAAGGTTTTGGTCATGAGGAAATTCTGTTTTTACTGTGATATATGCGTTTTAGCATTTTCATTACATTTAATCCAAATGCAGATAAATAGAGAGAACAAGAAACATACTTCTACATATGTTTGGGTATACTGGTGTACAGTACACTATGTCACACCTATGATGTTAGATTTTTTTTCTTTTCATAATATAGTACAATTATAGTACAGTACGTATAATATAGTATGATTAAAGAGAAAATGAGCACCTTGCACTGAAGCAAAAATAATATGTTGGTAAAACGCTAGCAAAAAAATTGCATATGTGTGTATAAACTGTAAAATGTGGCATGTGCAATCGATATCTTAACATAAATTTAACTTTCCTATCCTAATTATATCAGGATAATTGAGTTATACTAATTAATATTTTTAATAAATTTACTTGAATAAAACTAGTTCAAGATGTTACCACATGAATGACACATTTATCCAACATTAAGTTTCTATTTTTAACAGTCTTGGCTGTATTAGACAGGTTATATTTGAAGCAAAACAAGAACATAGCATTAAACCATGTGACACATGACTTACAGAAATCTGACTGGGCAGTCCTCTCTCAGCATCCACTGCCATTGTATTGTGACAGGGCTGGATCCTCCACTAGCTGTGCATCTGAGTGTAGGGCTACTGCCATACATATGAACATCTCGATCCAACAGCACTTCCTTCTCAAAGATCTTAGGGGGAACTGTATTATATAACACACAAGTTACAGTCAAATAGGAGTATGAATGAGATGATATGAGATGAGATGAGAGGAGAGGAGATGCACCCTATTTACATATGAGATGAGATGAGATGAGATGAGATGAGATGAGATGAGATGAGATGAGATGAGATGAGATGAGATGAGATTACATGCCATGACATGACATGACATGAGACATGCCATGACTATGACATGACATGACATGACATGAGAACGAGAAGAAATATAAAGTGAGAAGAGAAGAGAAGAGAAGAGAGATACCATTAACCAATAGTTGAAATGTTCTTCTCTGCTCCTCCTTGGTAATCTTATTTGTCATGATAACAGTGTAATTCCCAGCATCCTTCTCTGTAACACCATATATTGTGAGAGATCCTCTGTTGGGCTTCATCCTGTACTCATCCTTCCACACTATCAGCTGATCATTCTTATACCTGGATGGACAAGGGTGAAAAAAAACTTCATGCAAGTTCAGTCTGACTTGCACAGAATCCTAATCTACTCTTTATAGACACATAATATACCCTATACACATACCACTTGACATAGGGCTCTGGATAAGCATAATATTTAACCAGGATTTTTGCCTCTTCTTGGCCAGCAGTTGCCTCCACAGTCTGCAACATCTGATCATTGAGCGCTATAAATTGTTTCTCTGAAATATCAATCAATACATTAGCATAATGTATTAAAGCATTGTATTTGTGTATTATTTGTATTGTGATACATATGGACTTTATGCTACCTATGCAAGCAGATTATAACTGGCTTAGATGTGCCAGCACACTGAAATGTAGATGTTTTCAATTATATAATGCTCTATTTTGTTTAAGTTGATGACAAAAAAGCACATACTATAGACGATGAGTGCTGCTCGGGCAATCTTCTGCATCTGACCACTAGAGGCTGTGCAGATGTACTCTCCTGTGTCATTTACGGTCACATTCTCTACAACGAGAGTATTGGACAGTTCTAAGGAGTTCCACAGCTTCTTCTTGTATGATTTGGACTCATAGCGTGACCTTGGTATTGAGCTGTTGATGCCTCTCTGCAAGAGGAGACAGATGGTTTAAAACCAGCTTGAGAAATGCACAGTGTTCTTTATGGAACTGCAATCCAACAAAATCAGCCGGACTGGACGGGACTGAATCAAATTATAAAATCAAATGAAATTGTAAAAATATGAAACGTATCAAACTGAGTTTATGATTGAAGTGTCTCAAGTAAAACATAAATGTCAGCATAGCTAAGCAGCCAGATATCGACACAGAAAAGATTAGCTGATGATAAATTAGAAAGGAATGTTCTGGGGTCAATACAAGTTATGCATGTATTACAAAATGTAACTTACCACATAAATATTAGAAAATATTACAATTTAGAAATGTATTCCGTAAATAATCAAACTAATATATTTATAATATAATCTGTGATCTTTTGAACATTTTTATGTGTAAAAAAAAAAAGCCTGACAAATTTTCATTTCCACCAAAGTTTTTATAACTGTTTTCAACATTGATGATAACAATAAGAAATGTTTCTTTGAGCACCAAATCAGCATATTAGAGTGATTTCTGAAGATCATGTGACACTGAGACTGGAGTATCTGCTGACAATTCAGCTTGCCACGCAGGAAATTAATTGATATTTATAAATATAAGACACTGAAAACTGTCAGATTAAACTGTCAATAAATTATTCTTAAATTGTAATAATATTTATATAGGTGTAAGATTATTTGATTTGTCCGCATTTATGGTTCATTACATTAAACAGAGGCAAGCTGTCAACATCCTGCTATCAAATCAAGACGTAACAGATCATTTAGACTGTGTTTTTTGCTGTTTTTTGTGAAAAAAAACATCACCTACTGAAGGAGACTAAGTAAAAAATAACTCCAGGGCTAGTACATTTATTTTTTCTTTTTTTCTGTGGTAATTATTTCACAAATCTGAATATTGAGGTAACTTATACACACTTTTCAGGGGGGGAAAGGGTAACAAGTTCTGACCTTCTCATGAGTAAGGTCCGACTAAAATGTCATTCCCACATTGAGTATCTGTGAGCGTGCAGTTAGCATTAGCCTCTCCCCTAGCTCGTCTTACCTTCTCATGAAGAGGCTGGGACTCGGGGTGAGGTCATGGATCTTATGTATCCTGCGAGAGGAAGGGAGGTGAAGGGACTGTGCTGGGTGTGAAGCATGTTCTCTTTGAGACGCATGGCATCTGATCTCACACTCAGATGTTCTAGTAGTCGGCAAAAAAAAATGGCTATCTTAAGCCTCCTCAAAATAGTTTGGTATCAGTTCTGACCTTCTTTGCAAACTGAAATAATAGCTGAAGTCAGGGTATGCAGAAAACATGTCATATCATCGGTTGGTTCTTAATTACCGAACTTAGATGCATTCAACTCACATGTTGCCAAAAGAACTTGTTTGTCTTTTAATTTTTGCGTTACTCTAGGGGCGGGGGGACAGCCACATGGGTAGGTGAGGACTGATAATAGGTCTCTTTCAATAGTGGGTTGGCAGTAGACCTACCCCAGGCATAGGCTGACCCCAGGGGTACTCGGCAAGGATGGAAGCCGCCTCTTGCTACCATCTCGAGAAACTGCTGCTTGTCCCATCATTGGCCGGGTTCTGGCTTTTGCACAATGGATGACGTCTGTGTGAAGGCAAACACCAGATACAACACATTGGGGGGGGGGGGGGGGGGGGGGGGTTCACATCAGTATCATCAGCGGCGAATCACAACACAACACAGGGATCTTGACGAGTAAACGTTAAAATATTAGTTTAATATTTTATAGTCACATCTTTTCATATAGTCACATTTATTACGGATATGTAGTCAACAGAAAAACTAAATACATACTGTCCATTGTTTATTATATTTGTGATTTGAAAGTGAAAAACACAATACTTTATTGCAGTAAGAAAGATGAATTCAATTGATCAAGGCACAAGGGAAAGTAAGACAGTTTCGAAGAAGTGGTACGAAAAGATATTGCTCTAAATCAAGAGAATCCTTAGAACGAAAGTAGTAGTGTACAGATTACTCGCACAACAGTAATTACGCAGTCACAACATTTTGCAACATTAGTCTCATAAGGTAATAACTAATAAGAAGGAGAAGTAAATGGTAGTTATTGAAATCAACAAATCAGTGCCCATAGGTAATAATGATTTCATAGAGGATCAGTGACACTGAAGACTGGCGTAGCTACTGTTAGGAAAATGTACAGCTTTGGCCTATCAGCAGGAATAGAATTAATTTAAATATATTCAAATAGACAATGTTCATAATTAAAATTAATTTTATTTCACAATATTTCTCTTTTTACTGTATTTTTAGTCAAATAAATGCAGCCTTAGATGATTACTAGTAAGGGACTTCTTTCGAAAACAAAGGAAACTTGTGAAACGTGAGAGCGGTGGGGCGGGTAAGGGGGGGCTGTGTAAAAAGTGGTAGAGTTTGCTGATACAGAGAACTCACTCAAAGTTATGCAAACAGCAAAACAACATCTAAACTAATTGGTTTTATTTAAGTCAAAAATATAGTTTAGATCAAATAGAAATAGCTTCTTAGAAATAGAAGGTAACATTTGCAGGTTACCAAATAGGGCAGGAGAATGTGTATTTATAAACACTCACTGTGTAGAGTGTGACGTTTAGGTTCTCCACAGATACCAGACAGGGAATGACCACCTGTTCTCCCTCACGAATGAACACCACATCATAATCTTGAGCCATTCGTACAAATGGTGTATGGCAATCTAAAAACATAGGCATGTATTGTATAATTTGACTTAACACTAAATACACTATTCAGATTACATGAGAGATACGACAGTACTTACAAATTGTTATATTAGACAGTCAAGTTTCATAGGTATGGAAAAAAGTAAGTTCACACTTCAAATCACACTTAAAACAACCCATTTCCTTTATTTTGTCTGTCTGGACAAGGCAGGAGTTTACAGCTATGGTTGAAAAGGGAAGTAAAATGTGGTGGCTCCACCAGAATGAAAAGGTTATAAAGTTTGAAGATGTCAAGAGGTTATCCCGAAGGATAACAGAGGAAGTAGATGCGGCACAATAAGGCCCATTTTTTTGTACATTCCCAACTCTCGCATGCTCCACTTTTTTTCGGAAGATGTGGGAGACTTGGTGGCGGCGCGCGGCCAATGCGATCTGCCCCCCCCCGTGGTGAAGGGCCACAACTTCACACCTGGGAATTTCGGCCACAAGGTCAGAAAGTTATGAAAAACGTGTTCAACTATTTGTTGAAAACAAAATTACACTCGAAAATCATACCTTGTATGAAGACATACAAAGAAATAGAAGTCTTTCCATCCTCTATAGGCAGGTTTTTATAGAAGCAGCGATACTCTCCAGTCTCATTGGCTACTGCTTTGGAGAGCGTTAAAGTGCTACAGAACAATCCATTGCCACTACAGTCTGTTTTGATGAGCCGGGTTTCAGAACGGGTTCGGTTGTGAGGCGTAGACCATTCCAAGATCTGACGCCCCCTGTGTAACCGGTTGAAAAGACAGTCAGCAGAGTAAACTGACAACGTTTAGCTGACATTGTTTAGTTTCTGTTTTTACCATAAAAATTAAATCTGTAACAAAGACATCACCCTTCAGATGAAAAGTAGCTTCAGAATGAAAATGAATGTACATTTGAAGACAGAACTGCTCTTCCTCATAAGCAAAGCTTACCTGCACGTGATCTCCAGTGTATCTGAAGCATTGATTTTGAGAGTCTTCTCAGTGGTGTTTAAGGTTGGAGGATCAGGCACAAACCTGAGCTCTATCCCTGCAAGAAAAAGAAAAAAAAAACACCCAGAAGGTTTTGATCAGAAAAGTTGTTCATATTGACATGAATACTCACTGAGTGATTTTAATGAGGACTTAACTCTTATTCTGGCTTTAGATCAATTTCATATGTGCCATTTATTACAAGTGCAAATAACTTATTTCTGGTTGAAACTGTTTTTTTTTTTTCATTTGGATATTTTTTTCAGGAAGTACTGAGTAATATTAATTAACTACATGTACATATGGTTATGTTTAGGTTTAAAGGTAGTCATGCAGATGTATGCTAATTATGCATAACTAACTGTTATTACTAAAGTGAGTATGTGTAACTAGCGTAATTATGTCACTTTAAAATAGTGTTACCATTTTTGTTTGTATTTTAGATGAAAAATAATCTTATAAAATAAAATAAAGAAACATATATTATAAGATTGCTGCTTTTTATCTTGTAAAAATAAACCAACTTAAACCAAGAAAGGCACAAAACATCCATTGTAAATTGGAATTTACACAACATATCGCAATATTTCACATTAAAACTAAACACTAGACAGTAGGACCGTCATCTTCAGCATAATAAACCACTGCAAATATGGCTGTAATACATCAAATCAACCTCAAGACAAAATAAGCTTAAAGAGGTACAACATGCACCTTTCCATGATTTCCCTAACATGGTTAACTTTAAGCCCAGAATACTTTAATTCAATCCTAAACTTCACTTTATCTCCAACTTCATCTGAAAACAGCTCCCTTTTCTTTTTTAATATATATGCAAGTGCACTTGCCACACATGTAAAGAGACTATGTGTCGCCATTTCTACAGCTTTAGCTCAACCTTCAGGTTATATACGGGCATGATCAACAAACCACAACAATTTATGTTCTAAAAAGGTATGCGCAGTTAAAAGAAAGACTGTCTACTACCACTACCACTCAAACAAACGGTCAAACTACTGCTTTGTCTCTTAGCATGAGCATGGATTCACACAGTCTACTGGGAAAGCACAAGAGTGGTGGGACCATGAATGCTTGTCCATAGCCTGGCCTGGTTTTACACTGGATATACAAGGGATGCAGACGTGTATAGCACAGAATGGCACACTGCATTGTGGAGCAGTGCGATGTGGGACCCTGGCATATTTTTCCACTGGAGCAGCAAAAGCAGCACGGAGGCCTGGATGTGTCAAAACAGGAAGCCTGGTCAGATGGGCCGGGGCCGGGCTAAATGGCCCCGTGCTCCACAGCCTGAGGTGGGATTCCTGCTCCAGAGGAACTATGGGAACACACACACTCTTATGGGCACACACAATCATGCTAAAACACATGCACTCCATGGAGACTAACTTATTCAACTGTTTGTTTTAACATTTAAATTGCCAGGCACTGAAAGCATTTGAAACAACAATGGTGGCGAGGGCTTGATTGTATCTGATGAATAAGAGTGAACTGAGGGAATTACAAGATAAGGGCAAGAAAGAATAGAAGGTTTATTTTGAACTTCTAAAAGCAAACATCTCTCTGAAATCTTGAAACTGTACTTTTAATTTGAATAAGTTTCATTTTAGCAGTGGTGGAACAGATTGGAAAGATAAAAAAAGTAACATTGATTAATGCAGTTGTTATATAATGCTTACAGCAAAGAGTTGTGAATACCATGTTGAAATTCAAAATCAATCAACAAATAGGCTACATTTCCGAATTTTATACTGAAACATCTCTCTACTATACATGTTAAATTTATCAAATCAAGCTTTTAAATTTGGTTTATAAATTTAAGCTCTGGATACTAAAGCTTTCATTAGCAACAGCACAGCGACAATACTTAACTGTTTTCAATGAATATAATATACTAACCTTTACATGCTACTACAAAATGTGCTCGCAATATATTGATTAAATTATGTAAAACTACATGATGACTTACATCGTCTAACCTACAACTGTAACAAATAGTAATATAAAGAGAGAGTACAATTTTACCCACACAAACACAAAACACCATTAGAAAAACATTACATAAGTTAAAATTAGTAAATTAGTCATTTTACATTAGTAAAAATTACATAAATGCAACATAAAATATGTACATAACTGACAGTCAATAACAATCTATACAAATGTTATAATTTGTCCAGGTATTGTGGAGAATGCTTCTATTATAAAGTGTATTATGCGACAAATACTTTTTATTCAAATAACAAAAATGCTAATTCATTCTTTATCGTATATTTGTAACAATTATTTCTCCGTAAATTAACCAGTATATTTAAATAATATATTATATATATATATATAGCTATATATATATAATCTATATACACACACACACCACACAGAGATAGAGAGAGCAAAGGACAAGTGAAAGGAAAAATCATAACTACACTTGTTTCAAATCAGTAGGCCTTACAGGTGTACAGTTTTCACAAAGAAATATTTTAATACAGCTGTTACAATGCAGATAACATTAGGAGCTGAAACTCAGCAGCATCAACAGTGCGATCAATCACCAATTAAGTTGAGTTGCCTATTATGATAAGAAAGGAAATGATGATGTGAGCATTTGAATATTTAATATTAGAGTATATTTTGCATATTTAGAGACGTTTATGTCATACCTATAACCAAGTTAATGGTAAAGAGGATGTCGACGAGAGAAAGCACATAAGATGTCTTTGCCATAGTCCGTTACGCTGGACCGTCCCGGCATGAAACCAAAATTCAGAAGTACTTTAACTCCTCATCACGATAATACGACACAGTTGTCCTCTTTAAGGTGCGTTTTGTTTTGTTTTTAAATCCTTAACCATGCAGAGACGAATAGACTATAGGGACATAAAACCTTGCGCTCTTCTGAGTTTGACTGATAGAGACCTGTTGCGCGCTCACTGACCGACGCGTGACTGAAGTGCGCTGACAGAGAGGAAGGCGAGCGAGGGAGGAGCGCAACAGATTTACTAATCAAAGACATTAGGCTACTGTTCATTTAATGTCTAGACTCCAGAGGCCGAAAGTCTGAAGAATATAGACCTCCAGGACTAAACAGAACAGTCTAAATCACTTTATCAGAGATCAATTTCGATAGGCACCTAATTCAATCAAGAATTGAAGATATGAAAAATGCACAATTTCCACTTAACAGACTGCCCTAAATGCGGGTGAAAATCATGGTGGGTATGGGGTCATGGTGACCCCATAACTAAGAAAGTTGGGTTGAGTCTTAAAAGTAGCGCCTATGATGAAATTTTTGGATGGAGTTTTTTTTTTTTAAGAACAGTACTGAAAGTGTAAAGGAATATGAAAATGATTTTTTATTGGTTTAATCAATTCCTATTTTAAATGTAAAATGTAGCTATGCGCAGCATGTTGGATTCCGAATAAAAAATCACAATTAAACATAATATATCTTTCTTAGCATGGCAGAACATTAGATTTGACAGAAGGATCATCTAACCTTGTTTATCATTTTGTTGAGCACTTAACAAAAAAAAACCCCAAAAATGCGTTAAAAAGCCAACAACCCGATCTCATGAAAAAACCTAATTATGTTACGAGTTGGCGATTTTGTATGAATTCGTACAGTTTGATAAAACCTGTAACACTCAGTGGGGCGTAAACAGTTTGTAGGAAACGAAAGATCTTATTAATTCATTCAAATTTCGCCACCAATTTGCCAAAACGTAAAATAGTTACGAATCGCCACGGGAGCGTTATGGACATTTGCAAAGGAACGTTTAGCTAAAGGAGGTAACTATAGCAACAGTATGCAGCTAGGTCGATTTAAGTTCAGTTTCATTATTGCTTTATTTTAGTAAATTATAAATGGTAAAATTATTATTTTTTTTAAATTTAAATGTCTTTTAAAATTATAGGGGCGACAATTGTGGTTGCAACCTAACAAATGACAGAAATTGATTTCAGAAATCGTTTTAAATGCTTTTAAAAACTGATATTTTCACAGATCTCAGCAAAAAAATAGAAAGAACGAAATGATACTTGAATCTAATGCACTTTTTGAGATGAGCCTGAGTTTTTTTTTTCAGTTTAATTTGGATAAATTCCATTATTGTACAAAACTGTGTCTTTACAACTGAATATATGGACTTCTCTGGACCACCTTCTGAGTAACATATAAAAATGCTACATTATGGCTTGTTTGTAAACCACTAGCAGATTAATTTAGCAGAAGAAGACACTTTGACTATTCCATTGTCTGTAAACAATTTGGGTGGGCATGTTTCCTGTACTTTAAAGTGTTACAGCACTACAGTCATTAATAGTATTTCTTTCCCCCTCCCTCTCTGGAGGTAAGGAGGTTGGCGGAGTAATGGTAACCTCCCTTGTTTTTCCAGCAAGCTGAGATAGAATGTCCCAGAGAAGCTGCCAGTGGAATATGGGTGGATCCAAAGGATAAAACTGGGAAGGGGAGGGTGTATCTTTTGTTGTGTAACAGTAAGCCTAAGCCATATGACACAGGACATCTCCAGGCAAACAATGCACTAAGGCCTTGTGTACAAGTGATGGACGATATCAGGCCTTGGGTCAACTGATGGTTGTTTACACTGGTTACACAATTTCTTGAGTAGAGTGACTAAACATTTACAGTTATGGCAACCTTACATTTCCCCATTATGCCACTGCTGTTAACTGTAATCGTGGATCAGTGAAATGTTGTGCATATGTAACGGGAGGCGTAAATATAGGAATACTAAATAATATAGTACAGAAAAGGTGGTTTTTAAAAGTACATGTGCAGATAGGTGTATGGTAAGTCTTGAAAGAAAGATACAGTTAAAGCATTTTTTTTTAAAGTAATTTGATAAATAGGTATAGATTAATGTCTTTAATATTCCATAAACCACAAAACTGACTTGGTATTGTGTGAAATTAACATTGTCTGAGAAGGCCATTTCTGGGCCTGTATTTGCCTGATTTATACTTTTGAAGCAGCAAATTTACATTTTGGTATACTCATTTAGTCTCTTTTTGGTTGTCGTTGGCATATAGGGACATGTGAACTGATTCATTATGGGTCTTAAAAAGCCTTGGTTTTTCAGGTGGGGGTTTGATCGAAAGGGTTAGAGTTTGAGTCTCCAACCACCACATGTTTCCTGTCCTAGTCATTTCTGCTGGGAGTCGTAGCACCTATAACACTTCTCGCTCTGAGCAGGGGATCAGGAAAAAAAGAGCACTTCCTATCTTTCGGGCTCATGCGAACAGCGGGCATGGAAAGTCCTCAAAGGGAACTCTTTGTGTTCGTCTGTTCTTTGCATTGCTTTTTAGCAATATAGGCAAGAGAAAAACAAAAAGGGATGGAGAAGAATTGTATCATTTATTGTGCTACCATAAGTTCTTGTAATATTGCGAGATGCTGCTCTATCTAGACAGATAGATAGATTGATTTCTTTGATATTAAAGTACTTTCTTCAATCACAGTTTCACAAAGAATGCTACAAGTAAGCTACATTATTACAGTAAGTTGATTTGTGCGAAAAGTGTAGACATTAGATGTGTTCGAAATCACATACTGTATTACATTTGGTTTGAAACTTGCTTCGTGTGCATGTGTGTATGTATGAATGCAATTTGGATGTACTACATCACCATGGTTTCACTGTCATGTGACCTGCGGCATCAGTTAGGGTAAGTTAGGGGGAATGGTTAGAGAATGGCTTCAATCCCGAGGCCTCATGGGATAGCAAAGTGTCCATCGAATGTTCAATTCAGTTATCCGGGGAATTTTTTACCTACTGTTTTGTGAATACTGTGAATTCAGACATACTACTCATGTCACATACTGTTTTTTGCCTACTAAATAGTATGGACATAGACATATTTGAACACAGGGATTGTTTATTTGAGCTTAATTTTTTAGTTTGAGGTAGAATATTTGTTTATCCAAAACCATTGGAAGATGGGTGAAGAGTTTTGCAAACCAATTTCATTTGGTGACAGAAAAGGCAAAGAAATACACACTTCAGCTTTAAAAACATTCAAAATCTTCTTTTAAGGTTTCAAATTCTGACCTGACTCTGTGTAAGTTAAAAACATAAATTTTCTTCTCATTCTTTTTTGTTATTTTTAAGCATGGTATAATAATTGAATACTCTATTGCCTACCACATCCCAGTGGTCCTGGCCAAGGTGTGCCAGTTCCTGCTCTGTCATCAGCGTTGGGTACTGGAAAAGAAAACATGGAAAAGCCATGGAAAAAGAACCTATACAGCCAACCAAACAATAGAGTGAGAAAGCAATATGATCAACACAATCAAACACATTATCACTTTGAAACATATAAATGCACACAATTATACCTGCCATGTTTGTGTGCGCTTAAAATATGGCTTATTCCATATTCTGAAATGTCATATAAACACAAATGCCATTAAAAGAAAGCGGGTTAAGAGAATTAAGATAAACTGTTTTAACCTTTCTAGCTTTCTTCTGAAGATCACGACTCAAGACCACGTAAATGGTCCAGCATTCTTGGAGAGTGCGCATGTGCACCTTTTCACCTTTGATCGATATATCGATATGATATTAATATAGGCCTATAGATAAAATATGGGTAAAGAGACAGACAATGTCCAGTAGAAGAATGAGTGCATATGCGATCCCCAGATATGATAACTAGGGAGGCCAAAATATATATATATATAATATATAAAATAATTGTGATTTTATAACACAGCAAAAATACTCATGGTATTTCATTATAATCATTATGAAATGATTATGCATTTCCATCTTAAAACCCTACAGATGACAAGCAGTTTGGCGAATGAATGGATGGATGAATTTCCATATTTATACAGTGTGAGAGAACAAATGAAATCCAAGGTATTGTAAGAAATGGGGTTAGTGTGTGTGTGTTTGGGGAATGCAAAGCGGAAGATGCAAAGGAGGTCATTGTAAAATGGGTGGAGAAGCAGCATGGATGGATGGGCAGGGGGATAAAAGGATGGAAAGAGGAGATGAATGACAATAAGGGAGCCTAATGAGGGTCCAGCACTGGGGACAGTGAGGAAGAGTCGGGAGGGGGCAGGAAACACTGCACACATCCTCAGATAGGAAACCTGCCTTTTCTATGAGGCATCCTGGAGTCAAATACTTTAGAGGCTTCGGTTTACTCTCTTTCACACACACTCTTTTATTGACTGAACACATATGGTATAGTTAATGGCTCAAGTGAAGAATGAGGCTTCCTTCCATTGGCAGACAAACTGTACAGGCAAACAGACAAACGCATACTGTCCTAGTCTGGTCATTGTGTTACTTCCTGTTATAAATCAGAATCCCATTAATAGTAAAAGATAATGAGTGAAATATTAACTTCAAAAACACATTTTAAATCCACAAAAAGAAAGCCACAGGGCCGAGTAACTAGTAATACAACCGTGCTGATATAGAGCCATATTGCACGGCTACGAGTGTGATATTGCTTTCATACAACAGTTTGAACAGCCAAGTTTGTAAATAAAAAACAAAGAGGGTTCTTTAAAAGTCCTCAAGTGCAAATAGCTAAATCCGTTCCCGCACAGATTCAAATCTCAAGTTGACAGGTTTTTTTATGTATTTTTCAGCTAATTCAGCTATTAATATATTTCTATTTAAGAAATAACATCTATTAAAATGTTATTTATTTTTACTACTAAATCAGAACCCCATTAAGGGTAAAATATATATTTTTTAATTGTTGTATACTGAACTACAATAATTAGACACACACAGGTTTGTTTTTATGGTTTATGGGGACTCTTCATAGGCGTAATGGTTTTTATACTGTACAGAGCCTGGTGCGTGACCGCCGCCAATGGTGAAACTGCAGTAATCTATTTGCCCTACACCAACCCTACCCCTAAACCTTCTCCTCACAGGAGACTTTCTGCATTTTTTAGATTTTCAAAAAACTTCATTCTGAATGATTTATAAGCCTTTTGAATTACGGGGGACACTGAAAATGTCCTCATAAAACACCTTCTCGTTGTAATACCTATGTCATACCCATGTTATTATACATATTTGTGTCCTCGTAAACCACATAAACATGCACACATACACACACACACACACACACACACGTCTGGTCAGCTATCCTTGTGGGGCTACCCATTTTAAAGGGGCGTAATGGTTTTTCTTCTACGGGGTACCGACCGTGGATCCTATGCCTACACCAACCCTACACCTAAACCTACCCTTAATTACAGTAAATTAGGTCCCCAAGACGCGATGACCGAGTCCCCATGAGTCTGTGTGTATTCAGGTTTAAGTCCCCACCAGGATATATAAACCAGCACACACACCCTTACATACATACATACATACATACATACATACATATAGTGCGGCAATTTAGCCCACTCTCTCCTATAGTCATGTGTACAGTCAATGCGAAACATCCTCAACCAGTTGAACCAATCCAGTGAACCAATGAATTTCTGTAAAATTACTTACAACATATTATCCCTGCTGCCCCCCTGTGTTCATAGGTAGAACTGCAAATTGCGGTTTTGAAACTACATTTTAAAGATGTCTACAATGAAGGTTTGAATGGGCTCTGATTCACTTGTTCAAATCAGTCAATACAAATGAATGGTTCATATTCCGACCCAAAAGGGTTTCCCCTAATGTGTGCTGTTAGCAGAGTCCGGCTTCAGATCACTGCTGCTTATACACACTTATACACACCGCTGTACATTTTAACAAATAGTTCAGAAACATATGGTACCATGCAATGTTTTTGCTATCAGTGGCGTTGTGATAGCTGTTTCTCCACGTTTGTATGACAACAGTGAGGAATAATTAAGCGAAAGCTCGTTTTAATTAAACATTCGTATTCATTGATACATATAGCTGCATATTTTGAAGAGATTTTGTGTATATATAGAGACATGCAGAAGTGTTTCTTCTTTGTGGGTTTTATCGTGGCACATATTACCTGAACATGAAGCGGTGGTGTCTATCAGCGAATTAATGTGAGTGAGTGGAACCAAAATATCCAGTATTTGTTTCACTCGGTGTCTTTACACGACAGGACGCTGCGGCGATGCTCGACACTATAGCAATAGTTAATGTTATATGGTTTTTGCTAGCGCTGTGTTTTATAACAGCCTTTTTTCTCTGTAAATTTTCCCTGAAACTGCCTCGCAGCCTCGAGCACGTGTTTCAGGATTTAATCCGATATGGAAAAACTAAAGAAGACATCAAGCGCCCAAACTGGCAGCTTGTTTTTGACGTATCAAAGAGGTGATTCGGGATTAAATGTAGTTTTAAATGACTCTGTGTATTCCCCAGATATCATGTTTTGAGCATGTCAAGACTCAAGGCGATTATGCAGGAAACATTTTCTCTAATGTTGTCTTTAGGTGTTTCTATCATTTCTACGCGGCGTCTGTCATGTGGAATGGGCTCCTCCTACTATTCTCCATACGTTCTGTCGTCATGAATGAGGCTCTCCCTGATTGGCTAATAGACGCGCTTTGGTGTTTGACTGGCAGACCAAGAGTTGCTTGGAAAGGTACTGTAGGCTACTTCGAATAGCAAAGAATGTTTTCCCCTCCCACTTCATCTTTCTTTTTTAAACAATGGCAACCGGTTCGTTACTATAGTAAAACCGTGAAAATAGTTACCAAATCAGGAAAATTCTGAATGCTCTGTATATACACTGTTTACGGGAGATCCTGTATTTTTTTTACTTTACATTTTTTAATATTTTTCTGCTTTAATTTGTTGCAATATACTTTACATTTACCTTCCAATAAATATTCACATGTTTAATTATGTGTGCTTTTCAGAGTTACATCTCTCCATTCTGCTTTTACAAGTGCTACTATGGGTCCATTCATTAAGACGGCTACTGGAGTGCCTGTTTGTCAGCGTATTTTCTAATGGTGTGATCCATGTAGTTCAATATGCATTTGGTTTGGGTTACTATGTCCTGCTTGGTCTAACTGTCCTGTCTATAAATGCCTCTCTGCCACTGTCAGGTTAGTACAGTTTCCTAGATCCGATCCTGTCATCATTTTGTCATATTTTGTATTTATTTATTTATAGCTAAAATGCACCTCCAAATTGAAAACTCAATATCTAATTCATGTTAACCTGACCAAAAATATTTAAGTGCTTATCAGCCCAAATGTATCTTGACGTTTTCCTGAATTTGACTATCTAACTATTTGTGTATTTGTCTCTGCAATGCCAGGGTCTCTCTTTGATCAGTTCACATGGCATCATGTAATCGGGACTCTTCTTTTCATCTGGGCATCATTCCTCCAGAACCGGTCCCTCTCACTGCTGGCCAAGATGAGGACTGACAGCTCAGGTACAAAACCACTGGAGTTTCCTTGAGAAAAAAAGTTTTAACTAATTCTTCTTATAACATGTATTATTTATAAACTAATATTAAATCTTTGTTCCCTCTATCCAATATAGGTAAAGTAGAGACCCTGGCCCACAAGATGCCATGCGGGGGCTGGTTTGAGCTGGTCTCTTGTCCACATTACTTGGCTGAGCTTCTGATTTATGTTGCCATGAGTGTTTGTTGTGGCTGCAGTTCTCTAACCTGGTGGCTGGTGGTACTGTATGTACTCTGTAACCAGGCACTGGCTGCACAGCTCTGTCATGATTACTACAGGAGCAAGTTTGAGATGTATCCACGTCAACGCAAAGCTTTTATTCCTTTTGTCCTGTGATTTTTGTGTAATAAGCTCTTTTATATGGAGATAAGAATCAAATTAATAAACTATTAACTAAACAAAAACATAGATAATCTTAATGTCGCTCTTTTAAATGGGAACAGCTGACACATTGATCATGCATGTTTAATGTGTAAGGAACAGGGCAAGGAGGGAAATACACACAACATGACCGAAATGTACTGTTGCCATGACACAGACTGACCTCAAAAGGTGATTGACAACAGCTGCTTGCTTAGAGACGTTATTGTGAGACGTCAGCAAATGACTTAAAAAACACATATGAACTATCTGAAGCCAGCTTCCTCAGCGTCTAGAATTTAGACTTGTTCAAACAAGAGAATCAACTGAGAGACATATGTTCTGCCTGTTTCCTGCTATTGATCAACTGGCGACAGTGTTGTTTGTTTGTACATATGTACAAGAACATAGGACAAACCATAAGCAAGAGGTACAATTAGTAAGTGGTTACAGTATATGAAAGTATCATGAGCGGATAATCGCAGTGCTAATAAGTATTAGAGCAAATGGCATTTAAAAGTCGTTGGGAAGGTTTTAACAAGTTTAGGAATGGTAGTGGTGTGCGTGCAGGGTGTGCGTTCAGTAGATCTGTGGGACAGTATTGCAGAAACTGGTGTAACGACGTGTGTTTGAAGTGTACCCCACGGGCTGGTGTCAGTATAATTTGTCCGGGGGCTTAGGGTGAAAAATAGATTTGATCTTCTGTGTACACGTAAGCCAACTATATGAATAACGTCTAGCAATATTTGAACTTCGTGGTGTAAACAAGATGGAATTTGCACTTTAAGCAAACCATATCTACTACCATTTCCAATCAGCTTCTAATAATTACATTTCAGAAATGTGTAACAAAGAGAAGGCAAACTCATGTCTATAAATTATTCCGTGAGCTGAGTCTCTAATCTCATATTTCCCTTTTGCGTTGCAACTCTACCTACCTTGAAGGCGTTCTTAACACACGTCATTGGGAATGGCGTTTCGACCAATAGTCTACCTCAATTTCAGTGACGTATACCTCTACGTACACGTTTATCTCCCAGGTGACCAATCGCGGTGAGTTTTCAACCGATAGTTTGTCTTTGCCTTGGTATCGGCCTCTCCGGTGTTACGAGATTTTCTGTTTCAGTGGGCGGAGCATACATGAATATTCATGAGATTCCCAGACATGCGCGTGGAACCAGGTGGAACTGAGAATTTCAGTTCACGCTCCTTGTATCTCAGCTGGTTTAATGAAATATTTTTAAAAAGGTAAATATATTTACAGCGTTGCACAAACCTATGCCTGAACTAAATTGAGGGTTATCATAAACATTTGGACCGTTTTATAAGTTTTTCATTGTTTGCGGACGTGTGTTGGGCAGGGGGGTCGTAAAATCGCTGACATGAATATTTGCAGGACTTCAGACCCCATGTAGTGTCGTGTTCGTTGTGTGATGATCAGTTCGTTGTGCTGTTGCGATGCTTTAAAACTGTGTCTGTTGTTAGTTGTTTTCAATTAAATACAACTGCTGAAATAAACTTGTATTTGTGAATCGTTTTTCATCTATCCTTGTGTAATTGTTCTTAAACTGTTAGGCTGTATTTACTAAATGAATAGGGATCTAAGACCACACACACAAGCATGAAGTGTTCCTTTAATAAGTACAATTTTGGATTAAACAAAATTGTATGGACACAAGTTTAAAAAGTAGCCTATATTTGGTACACTGTAAATGAGAAAACAAATACTTCATTGCATTTTATGGAATGGAATAAGAAACTAATTTCATGTTAAAAAATAATTTCATTAACAAATGTTCGTAAGTGTGAGTGTGCTTGTGCTTGTTTTGATATGATATATACAATATTGTTCTAAGGATTTGTATTAGTAAGGTTCTTTGTGCATGTCTGCATCAATTGAAAATATTAAAAAACATGATTATTGTGGAATAATTTTACAATTTAAAATAGTTTTTTTCCCCCCTGTGATGTCAGATCTCAACTTCTCCTCTTCAGTGTCTCATGATCTTCAGAGATCATTCTAATATGCTGATTGTCTGCACAAGAAACATTTCTGATTATTATCGGAGTTGAAAATGGTTGTACTGCTTAATGAAGTGTGGAAACCATTATACAGCGACAGGATTCCTTGATGAATGGAAAGTTCAGAAGAACAGCATTTATTTGAAATATAATTTTTTTTTACATTATAAATGTCTTTACTGTCATTTTTATTAAATTGATGCATTCTTGAAGAGCAAAAATATACATTTCTTAAAAAAATAATAATAATTCATAGTAATCCTAAACTTTTGAATGTTAATGTCATGTGTCAAATGCCAGAATCAAGTGAAGAATTGTTTTTTTTTTTTTAGGTTTATTATGTCATTTTTATACAGCAGATAATACAAGGACGTTAACATCACCGGCACGTTTCCCCCCCCCAAATCTCCTTGTCTCCTATAGGTTGGTTCTGTGTTGTTGTTCATACCTGGCTTGTATTTCAATTATTGGTACACGAAAGTAAGATTACCAGTAGTGATTCATGCGCAAGAGAGTCAGGAAACGTTTACTTTATGAATCGGCATCCGACAGGCCGATGCCCTTGGTCGGGCTGAGGAGTTTGGAGGTGACTCAAGATTGAAGTTCATAGTGGGGAAAATACCTTAATATCAACATTCACACCAACACACATACACATGCAAAAAGAAAAAGAGAGAAGCGAGTGTAGAGCCGTGGGTGTGATGGTAAAGAACACAAAGCAGTTGGAAAAACGAAGGAGAGAAGATGTCAATTAGAGGAGGGAAGAAGAGGGTGTTGTTGTAGCTGTTTCCGGGGAAGATAGCATATGACGCCAGCGGCTGCGGAAAGGGGGAGGTGGGGGATCAGGGTCATTCCACCAGGTGTGGAAACAGGTGTTTAGGTTAGGAAAAAAAGCGTAGTCTTTAAGATAATATATGTTTATGAAACTTTATGTACTTTAGACCTAGAAATACGCTGTGTTGTGCAGTGAATGTGTGTGTGGGGTGTGCATCACAGTAACATGGGGAACATTTGTCCAAATCAGAGCATCGTGGATCATCCCGGTACATGTGCCAACACATGGTCAGGAGAACGATGAACCCGAATAACATCATTGTAATGGGTGCAAGAAGTGTTTATTAGGCCCACGATATTGGGTGACTGTTATTTCATTGTGCATGCGAGAGAGATGACAGTTGTGATAAACTTACAAGGTACAGCAAGCATAAAAAGAGAATAATGCGTGCAATGGTAGTGTGCATCTGTGCGAGCCTATGGGGTGGAAACCTGTTAGCTGTAATCATCGCATTGTGCTTGGAGTGCTTGGTTGTCGTCCACTGGCACATGGAACCATAAACCGTTGTGTTAATCTTAATTGGTTACATTTTACATTTGTTGAAAAATGTTTAATATTTTACATTGGAAACATGAAAAAAGAAAGAAATTTCAACATGTTTTTGCAGCAGTGTATGACTGTATCATAGTTTACAACCAGACAGCAGACAATCCACAACCAGACAGAGCCTGGGTCGTGCATGTTTTGTGGAACGCGGTAGATTAGAGACTTGATCATCACACCAGTAGGCAATAGGTGTAAATAATAAGAATAGTACAACTAGATACGTTTTATAAGGGTGTTAGTTTCCTTAGTTTGCAGGCAGTGTCATTGTATTCACCAACGATAACCACTATAACAGACTGAGGGGGGGTGCGCGTTTTAAAGCATCGCAAGCTACAGATGAACAGCACAAAGAACTGAAATCGATGTATAGTCTACAACTAGCTGAAGTTTGCTGTGCTTTATCCTAACATTACACAAAGAATGCCTGCAATCATTCAGTCAGGGACGACTGCACAAAACGTGCACTGTAAACTAATAAAAAAACATTATAAACTGTTAGGAAATGATAAACAAATGTAGTTTGTGCAACACTAAATATATTTACCTTTTTTGTTAAAAAAAAAAAAATACATATACCCCATTAAACCAGCTGAGATACAAGGAGCGTTCCACGCGCATGTCCGGGAAACTCATGAATATTCATGTATGCTCCGCCCACTGAAACAGAAAATCTCGGAAACCGAAAATCTCGTAACACCGGGAAATGATGCTACTGTGGGTAATCTGTGACATCGTAACGACGAAACGTTAATGTATATAAAGTAGCTTGATTTGCAAAGTATTACCGCAGCAGAAGCCGTGTTAGGCAGCCCTTAAAATGCCTCTTCGGGCCGGCGAGCGGCATGGCGGTGGCCGATTTATGTGCTTCCTTATTCTACTGAACGTCGTGTTGTTTTCAGCCGGAGTTACAGCCACTCAAGAAGAGAATAAAGTCATTCACGAGGAGCAGCCCGCGGAGGTTCGTATGGAACATTGATCATCTTTGCTAGATAACATACATACAAGAGTTGTTATTAACACTATAAGTGTGTCAAAGAGGACTTGTGCTGGAAGTAGCCGGGTAATTAGGCTAGTGGCATTCAAGGGAAACTGGTTTGACTAATAGATTTGTCCGTTTATTAAGCTCAAATAAACGGATAAATGTAATTTTGACAAGCAGGGATCATTCAGGAGCATCTGCTTCTTCATCGACAGGGTGTCCGCGGGGTCTTAAAAAGTATTAAAAGTTGATAAATCAATTTAGACAAAATTAAGGCCCTAAATAAGTATTAAAAAGTCTTCGTCTAGACACCTTTCCAAAGAGTATTTCAGAATTGTGTATAGGATCCTTCATTATTCTAATTGTGTTCCGAATAGTGGGGTTCTGTGTAGTTTATTTATGGAATCCCGCAAGATTTGAAGTCATCTTTACGACGGCGCTCACTGACTGACTGCGCCGCTGCGTGATAGCGCGAGACTTGTTGATCCCGCTCTCGCTGAACTGTGTCTCACCCATGTACGCGCCGCTCCCATACATCCGCTCACCGCAAACATGTCTGGTTATTGTGTAGTAATAAAATTATGTGATGTGACTTCTCGACAGTTTCACTTTCCCAATTTCTTGATCAGTGTGCACACTGTGATAAAGGGAGCACATGTTACGATCCAGCATATTTTCAGGAGCTCGGGATCTGTTGAGGAGCCAATCCTCCAACACTTTGTCCAGGTTATCTCTCCTTACTTTTGACACCGTTAGATCAGGTCAACCTGCCATCTCAGCTCGGTAGTGGTGGGTGCGAGGTGAAAGTGTTGTTTTTTTATTTTTTTTCACACGAAATTGGGCTGCTTTTTTAAAAACTGCCAGGTGTTGGATTTTCCCCAGTGGGTTGAAGGTTTGAATATGGCAGAATTAATTTGGGTGAAATGCTGTACTGAAACATTGCGCCTTCCTAACCTGTCGATAAGAAAAGCTGTGCTAAATGTTTTTGGCCACACTAGTAGGAAGCATTTGAGCTGTGTTAATGATAAATGTGCATAACAGTGACTGTAAAATATTTATTTTAGGTATGGAAATTACATATTTTATATGTGGGACAATAATTGCGCTACTGTTGGGCTGTTTTGTTTTTTTTGTTTTTAAACCTAGCATATGCTTGGGATGCACAATTAAAATGATGTAATAGTTGTGATCATTATTTGACCTTCAGTGATCATTCAGACACGATCAGGTGCAATACTGACACTCTGTCAAGTCTGCATCAAATCAGGCACTCCGTAATCACAGGTAAACTGTCTAATCAGTCAGGTGTTTGTCATGAGAAATGTTCCACAAAACAGCTATGGTTTGCAGACTGTTATAAGAGTTGATGTTACAAATACATCTTTTGAATATACTGCGTGAACTCATTGCCCCGTTAGCAAATCTGGCCGAGCTTTATTTTCCCTCCTCGATCAGTTTTGTCAGTTTTTTTGTTTATTGGTCTAATTCTTGTTTCTTGGGATGCATTGGTTAGTCACTTAATTAATTATCTTGTGCTTCGTTCCCCCCTTCTGAATTATGTTGCATTCATAAGGAGTTATCACAAAGTAAGAATGTTTATTTGTGCTATCTTACAATCAATATATAATAAATGTAAGTTAAAGTGTCGCCGATGTAACCGGTTAAAACTTGAGTGGCGATGAGGTTCGCTGTAAAAAAAATGATAATGTATGGAAAGAGTCTTAAAAAAGGTGTTAAATTTAACTCCATGATTCCTGTATATACCCTGATCGACATTTTTATATTTTGGTATTATATTTTTATGTCAAGAATTTGCCCACCCTTCACAAACATGTGAAGGGTGGGCAAATTTTATTGGTCAGAGACACATTGTGGAGACACATTATGAGGGTTTGAGAGCAGATCAAATGAAAAACCCAGGTGCAATGATCTTTATTAAGTGTTTTTGTAATTATGTTGCTAGTTTTCTTAAGTTTTTAACGTTAAGTTGATCGTCCAAATCAGTGGTTCTTAAGCAGGGCCTCAGCAGAATTCCACGGTGGCCCCAATACGACGTACGTCTTGAAATGCTTTATATATACAGTGGGGCAAACAAGTATTTAGTCCCCCCCCCCCCCCCCCCAAGCCCAAACCCCCCAATTGTGCAAGTTCTCCCACTTAAAAAGATGAAAGAGGCCTGTAATTTTCATCATAAGTATACCCTCAACTATGAGAGACAAATGAGAAAAAAAAATCCAGAAAATCACATTGTAGGATTTTTAAAGAATTTATTGGTAAATTCCTCTGTAAAATAAGTATTTGGTCACCTACAAACAAGCAAGATTTCTGGCTCTCACAGACCTGAAACAAATTCTTTAAGAGGCTCCTCTGTCCTCCAATCGTTACCTGTATTAATGGCATCTGTTTTGAACTTGTTATCAGTATAAAAGACATCTGTCCACAACCTCAAACAGTAACACTCCAAACTCCACCATGGCCAAGATTAAATAGCTGTCAAAGGACACCAGAAACAAATTGTAGACCTGCACCAGGCTGGGAAGACTGACTCTGCAATAGGTAAGCAGCTTGGTGTGAAGAAATCAACTGTGGGAGCAATTATTAGAAAATGGAAGACATACAAGACCACTGATAATCTCCCTCGATCTGGGGCTCCACGCAAGATCTCACCCCGTGGGGTCAAAATGATCACAAGAATTGTGAGCAAAAATCCCAGAACCACACGGGTGGACCTAGTGAATGACCTGCAGAGAGTTGGGACCAAAGTAACAAAGGCTACCATTAGTAACACACTGCGCCGCCATGGACTCAAATCCTGCAGTGCCAGACGTTTCCCCCTGCTTAAGCCAGTACATGTCTAGGCCCGTCTGAAGTTTGCTAGAGAGAATTTGGATGTTCCAGAAGAGGATTGGGAGAATGTCATTTGGTCAGATGAAACCAAAATAGAACTTATTTAAAAACTCAACTTGTCGTGTTTGGAGAAGAATGCTGAGTTGCATCCAAAGAACCATACCTACTGTGAAGCATGGGGGAGGAAACATCATGCTTTGGGGCTGTTTTTTTATTGGTGCCTGTTGTTTTTCTACAAAGGGACCAGGACGACTGATCTGTGTAAACGAAAGAATGAATGGGGCCGTGTATCGTGAGTTTTTGAGTGAAAACCTCCTTCCATCAGCAGGGGCATTGAAGATGAAACGTGGCTGGGTCTTTCAGCATGACAATGAGCCCAAACACACCGCCCGGGCAACGAACGAGTGTGGCTGTGGCTTTCGTAGAAGCATTTTGCAAGGTCCTGGATGGGGGGAGTGGCCTAGCCAGTCTCCAGATGTCAACCCCATAGAAAATCTTTGGAGGAGTTGAAAATCCGTGTTGCCCAGCAACAGCCCCAAAACATTAATGCTCTGAGGAGATCTGCATGAGGAATGGGCCAAAATACCAGCAACAGTGTTTGAAAACCTTGTGAAGACTTACAGAAAATGTTTGACCTCTGTCTTTGCCAACAAAGGGTATATAACAAAGTATTGAGATTAAATTTTGTTATTGACCAAATACTTATTTTCCACCATAATTTGCAAATAAATTCTTTAAAAATCCTACAATGTGATTTTCTGGATTTTTTTTTTCTCATTTTGTCTCTCATAGGTGAGGTATACCTATGATGAAAATTACCGGCCTCTCTCATCTTTTTAAGTGGGAAAACTTGCACAATTGGTGGCTGACTAAATACTTTTTTTCCCCACTGTAGTTTATTAATATAACAATCCATTTACTGTGAACATTTTCATATTTTCAGTTTATTTGTGATCGGGGGGGCTTGGAGTAAAAAAGGTTAAGCACTTCCGATCTAAATGAAAGTAGTATCATAATGGCATTCATTCAGAGCACACATATATAAAATAAAAATAGTATAAGTTTGAAAAGTTAACTTGCTGGACTGAATTTATAGAATTACTCAAAGCATTTGAAAAACTGATAGAAAGTTGAACATGCATAACATTCTTGTTCAATTCTTTACATTTCTATATGTAACTCTACAATATATTTCTTCAGGCAAGCTGTTTGGATGAATAAGCAATCATACTACTACAGTAGTTGACAAAATCTCAGGAACTGCTCTCCTGAACAGTGCAGTTTTGTACCCCAATATTTTCCCAACATTAAGGGTCTGAACCTGAACAAATCTAAATTCCCCTGCGATCCTATTGATCGTATAAAAGGTCATTGTACTTTAAAAAAAAAAAAAAAAAAATCCTGTAAGTTTCAGAACTCAAACTTTCTCATTATCTAAAAACAGCTTATTGAAATTAATCTGCGGCGAAAACGACAAGGTTTTTGTGGGAATGTGGCCACCTCTTTCCTACCCGTGTGACCCCTAAACCACCCCGCCTCCGTCCCAGGTGGGGCTCCCGCAGAACATTCTGTGGTCCAACGCCTGCTTCTACATCACTGCCTGTTTAGCTCCGCCCACCAATCGCACATGTAGTGTAAATAATGAGAGAGGCAAAAACAGGTCTGTGCAGAAATCAAATGATAAAGATGGCTCTGAGACACAGAGGAACGCTGTCATATCCAACCGACAAAAAGACCGACCTTTGTTTGCGGATGTTCTTTGCATAATCAAGCAACGAAATCGAGAATGCAGGAATTATCCAAAAGATGCAACTAAAAGACCGTATTGACCGTATTGGATCTGACAGTAATTTCCCCACACAATTGGTAGTACTGTTTCATAAAAGTTACGTGGTCACTATTGCTTTGTCTGTTCTTACAGATCGTTTGATATGTACTGAGTATTTATGCGTTTTAAACTTAAATCACAGCAGCCATCTATGAAGGATGTAGGCTGTCAAACATACACAACTGTTAGCCAATCATAGCAGTTGGCGCTTACTTCCGAGTCTACAATCCACCACGCCTATTCAAACAGAGTGTTCTGATGAGGGGGGTTACAACAGGACCGAAAACAGCCTATTACTTCTAAATTGTTTTTTTTATGTAAAATTCTTGATAACATTTATTTATAAGTGGACCACAGAGAACAGTACAAAATAATAAAAAGGCAGTTCATGACCCCTTTAATCCTTGCTTTATAGATAAAATACAATAATTCTTATATTAAAATGCAGAATTGTATCTCTAATTGTTGTAAATGTTTATATTGCTCCATATTTTGAATAAATTTGTTGCCTTTTCTATTAATTGATGTAACATCTGAATCATAATTTCTGTCCAGCTGCAGAAGGCAACCGCCGGTCACGCACCCGGCCCGGCAGTGAGAGTCGATGAACCCAGTAAGGGAAACCTGGGCTTTATTCATGCCTTTGTGGCAGCCCTCTCAGTCATCATTGTCTCTGAACTGGGAGACAAGACATTCTTCATCGCAGCCATCATGGCTATGCGCTACAATCGCCTCACTGTTTTGGTGGGCGCCATGTTGGCTCTGGGACTCATGACGTGTCTGTCAGGTAGGTTGTTCAAAAGCACCTTTACTTTTTAAATCATGCTCAGAGGTTGATATGCTTCACCTCACATCTCATCTTCTACTTTTCACCAGTGCCTAAGACTTTTGGTGTCACATGACTTTTAGTCTCAAATCCCATGTATAAACTATTATCTGACATAAAATTAATAAGCATTAAAAGTAGCTAGATTTAAACAAAATGAAGACCCGCCTCTTTAAAACAGGGATATTGTCCTGTCCCACCTCAGAGGTCTTGACCTCAGTTAAAATTATAAATAATAATTTAACCATTAAAATTATACATTAATATTAATTAATAATTAATAATTTGAACAATCTATTGGATTTATCAGTAATTACAAAACAATGTTTGGTCTAAAAAACAAACTAGCTAGTCCCTACTGAGTGAAAACTTAATTTGTCAAATTTGCAATCATTTGAATTTTTGGTTTAATTTTAATTAATTGTCAATCTACCCCAGCCCCCTGCAACTTATACATGTCCTAAATTTGATTTGATCTTGTTTGTTGCCTTTGAGTGTGGTTTTTTTCTGTCTTCACCTTTTTTTTTAATCTCTGGGTTCCTATTCCTATTCTCGTCTACCTTAGAAATACATACAATGCCAATGAAAGTCTTGTGAGATGTTTACAGGATATCATTCATCATGCAAATATTATAGTATATTTGCATACGTCCAAAACAAAGTCATCATGGTCACAATATCATGGTCTAAAAGACTTCTAATGACAGGCCTTTTTGTCTCTTTACCACTGTCTTATATAATTATAAGGGTTACATTTTAGTTTATAATTCAGTGCTTAGGCCACCGAGTGTTTATCTACCATGTGTTACTTATAAAATCCTTTGAATACACGAATGACCTATTTTTCTGTCTGTCTTCTCATTAGTCCTGTTTGGTTATGCCACCACCATTATCCCACGGATTTACACCTACTACATATCGACAGCGCTGTTTGCCATATTTGGTGTGAGGATGCTGAGGGAGGGACTGAGGATGAGTCCTGATGAAGGGCAAGAGGAGCTGGAGGAGGTCCAGGCTGAGATAAAAAAAAAGGATGAGGAGGTAAAAGCTTTCTAACTCGAGTGTGTTTGTTCTCAGGTGTGGCTAAATAACATCCACTGCATAATTGAAGCATTTTATCTGACCTTTGATTGGTTGATTTCCTCTCCTCTCGCAGCTTCAGCGCTATAAGCTAGCCAGCGGTGCACCCGACATGGAAGCAGGGACGGCGGCGACCATATTACCTCAGAGGAAGTGGCACAGCGTGATCTCACCTATATTCATTCAGGCACTCACCCTCACCTTCCTCGCTGAGTGGGGTGACCGCTCTCAGCTTGCCACTATTGTGCTGGCTGCAAGAGAGGCATGTACACAGAATTCCAAATTAGACCTTTTATTTGATTAAAAAGAAAATTATTTCACAAAAAATACTTTATAACTTTTTACCATTTTAAATATTCTCAATGCCCATAAAACTGTATTTTGCATTATATAAAAAAATTGCTAACCTGGATGAGATGTTTTAATTTATCATTTTAAATCAATTTTATTCTTACTTTAGACGTTTATTCTGCAATATATTTAATAAATAATTAACTTTTACTAAAAGTACTGCGTCACTTTTTACCCATGAAAATGATTTTACATTTATTTTAAAAAAAAAAATGGTTAAGATATATTTTTATATATTAATTTTAAACAAACCTTCTACTAATACTTGTTAAAATAAAGTTTACCATTTTAAGTATTCTTAATGCCCAAGATAAAAATATATTTTGTATTATATAAAAAAAACTGTTAACCTGGATAAGATTTTAAAAATTTTAATATTTTTATTTATGATTTTAAATACATTTTATTCTTAATTACTTCAGACTTTTATTCTACGTATAAGGAATTAACTTAAAATAATCCAGCACTCTATATTGATCACTATTAGCAGATAGCAAATGACTGGTTTCTGTTAACTGTGAATAACTGGCCGGGTTTGTGCTGCAGGATCCATTTGGAGTAGCAGTTGGAGGAACATTGGGACACTGTCTGTGCACAGGCCTGGCTGTTATCGGTGGAAGGATGGTGGCTCAGAAAATCTCCGTTAGAACCGGTGAGTCATTTAGTGCAGTACATTATGTTCTGTTGGTTTGCATAAGCACTGACCTATATCCAGATTTATTTGATGATATTTCCTGTTGCTTTCTCTACAGTTACAATCATTGGTGGAATCGTTTTCCTTGCCTTTGCGTTCTCCGCCCTCTTTATCAAGCCCGATTCTGGATTCTGATGGAATAATTGACTCTTGGTTTCATTTTGTATATATGCAACCCAGACCAAGTGGAACAGAGAGAGACTGCACAAAGACTGCAGATGGCTTGTTTATGTTTGAGTGAATCTCTTTTGTGCAAGTATGACTGAGTGAATGAAAGAAAAAACATTTACTGCTCATGTCTTAATGAGCATTTCAGTTGTTTTTTTTTTTGCTTAATCCCTCCCTGTTTTTGTCTTTCTTTACTTTCAACCAGACACTGTTCTATTTTTAGATGATCATTATATTTCCCCTGACTGTATGCTGCCTAACAATTTACTTGAACTTGCCAGATGTTTGTCCTGGCATATAGTAACATTTTAAATAACAAATCATGAATCTTGTTTCCTTTTTGTTTTACCCCTGTTTGAGAAGTGTGCTATGGGTAAATACTGGCCTGGTTCCATAGGGGGACTAAATTGGACAAAAATGCCCCTGCACAAACAAATTAAATCTATTACGTCTGTTTCTAACAAAGTGAAAATAAACAGACATTGTCGATTGTTGCATCAAATTAACATCTGCTCATGTTGCACCGTATTTCATTTTAGGCGTTTTTACGGTGTTGCGCATTTTAACCAATCACACACACATCTGTTGAGCTTAGGAATGCAATGGCCAATCAGAAATGTTCAGATGAGTTATCGTTCAAACTCATCAGTTTTGTTGAGTGCGTGCGCGTTCGCTGACTGAATTCCGGACTCTTTCAAGTAGGTATAACTGCAGACCAGAGATCTCCAAAATGGGGCGTGAACTCCAAAACTTTCTTTACCATGCCAATCCCACCATGCAGTCAATTTCACTGGTTAAGGTTAGGGTAAGGTGTGGGGTAGGTTTAGGGGTTAGCATTGTTTGTGGCATAGTGTAGGAAATCAACACTTTAGTTGACACAACCAATAAAATCTTTAGAATCAGCTGTGGGGCGGAGTTTGCAATGAAGTGGATTGGGGGGGGAAATTGCTCATGTGTGTCTTGTGCCTGTCAATGGGAGGAAGCCACGCCCTATTTTGGAGCTCCCACCCCGTTTTGGAGATCCCGCCCCCATTTGGAGATTTTCAGGCTGCAGCTATACCTTCTCGATTGAATTCTCTCATCATAAATAACAAAGCGCAGATGTATGTACAATGTAAGTAAGAGATTCATTTAACAGTGTACACAGCTTCAGTGATTATAACGATGGTTTTGTTTTCTTGAGTGCTTAAACTCACGATAGATCGATGTTAGTGATAATGTCACTTTCTATATATAATTTATTTACTGTTTGAATAACAGTGGAAAGGAAACGTTAAATAATTATCAATTTCTAACGTTGTATAAATTGTAATCCGTTCATACAAATTCAGTCCCATTAAACATTTTTTTAGCCTACATGACGCCCATGTCTGGTTCTTGCATTTGGCTGCTTTTAGCCTTACCCTGGAGTTGGTTCACCCTCCGCCTATGTTCTACTTTATTCAAGTTCAAGCTTGCTTGACTATAACAGCTCTAAAACTAAAACCAGATGAAGCACTGTCACTCTTCCCCTATGACCGTCTACCCACTGCACAGCGGTACATCTACTCGCATCTCAGGAGTATTTAGTGGGTAAGAGCCTTAGCAATATAACGGTCACAATTCCCTCATCAATAGCAAACTATAGTACTGAATTGAATGCTGAATTATAGGAACTGGCTGGTGTCTAAACTGCCTGTTGATGGTTTGTCCTTTATTCATACCATATTACCAAAGGCTTGAGATGTAGTATGAAATAGAAGATCTGATTTTATCATCACATGTGGCTTTTAAACCCAGTCACGGTATTTATTGGTCATCATTGTGCACTCATAAATGCATTTGTGCTTCTGTGTCACTGGTCATAAACTGTTAAGGACAGTCATGCTTTCACAAGCTCCCCTAAAAGAAGCACACGGCATACATTTGCTCTCTCATTGTCTAGTTCTTTTCTTCTGAATGGTTTTTATTTATTCTATTATGGAGCAGAGATATTGATATTTTGTCATGGTTGAAGAATTGGTTCTATTGAGGAGATTTGGTGCTTGTGTGCGTGTTTTTTTTCAGGGTGACATTTTCAGGGTGACTGTCAATATTTGACAGGGGTTAACTTTGGAGATTGTGTTGACTAAACTAATATAGAAAACTGCAAAAATATTATTCCTGTAAATATTGAATAAAAAGGTCAGTCTCAGATGTGGTTATTTTTTCACAATGCTGAAACAATATTAAATCAAGGATCAGATGTAATAACTCTACACCGTTATGAAGCACAGTTTTCAAAGATGTTAACAGAAATATCCAAAAACGTTTTGAGGCCATGAGTCACGCACTGCATTAAATGCAAAAGATCAAACCAACTGGCATCTGCAAACAAATGACACTTCAGCTTTCCACAGAACTAACATCACTTTCTTTTAGCCATTTTTTGTTGTTGCCAATTATGTTTAACCAACTAGCGTGTCAAGTTTTGTCTTCATTTTGAATAAAATTCCTATAGCTTCATATTTTGAAACCTAAGAAACATGTTAAATATTTTGATGAAATTGTGTGCTTGTGCTATATTTAAATAAATACCACTTGTCATAGATACATGTATAAATTTTTAATGAGGCCAAGACATTCTACTTTTTGGGGCCACTGTAAATCTATATTATTGTTAATTCAGGGATTTTTCTCTGGTCCATACATTATTTTTATGTTGCTTTTATACAACAGTTCAATAAACAAGAAGTTAAGGTGCGATTACGCCAATATAATTACCGCGATTACGAGATTCCAATTTGTAAAAAGCATTCACGTCCCCGTAGAACTCGTAATTTCAACTTGTGAACTGGGAATTTTCTCATCTCATTCTAGTTATTGCTTTCTGAAAGTTTAATTAACTGTCGAAGACAGACGTTTCGCCAAACATTGTTGTGTCCCATTGTGCAAAAGGGGCTATTACCACTGATCTATAATAGAGAATATTATAGAGATCAGTGGCTATTACCCACCTTATTCCAGTAGAATATCTACTACTTTTCAGCACAACGCTCTTAATACAAGCAAAGGATTGAAGAGCAAACACTAGAACATGGACTTACGTGTTAAGCACTTAAGCACTACTGGCACTCTTCACAACACTATAGAACAGCACAATATATTAATTAAAATAATATTTAGTATAGAAATTGTGAATGGATAAATTAGCATTTTACAAATGTAGATTATGTAAACGTAATTATATAAATAACTTTGATACTATAGTGTTATTATCTGCAGTGTCGTATTGTGAACTTGAATATAAACTTTGATACAGTGTTACCTGAACTGTGGTAATGCAAACATGTAAATTTGAATGACTTTGATACCTACACTTTGGTAAACATAAATATAGTAACATGTATAAGTAACTTTGACAAAGTGTTAAAGATTTCATGTACATCAATCAATTGGCATCCTTCTGTCTCCAGAGACAATGGAGTATCTGCGCCCGGGTCAGTCTGAATTGCAATGCCTGCTGTGGCTAAACAGTCCAATACGAGAGCGGCAGAGTCTGTTGCAGTTACTACAGGTGAAGCCTGAGACTGCTTCTGTGGGCACTGACTCTGCTCTCTGCCATCTGCGCTGCCTTTTCTCCTCCCACTGGTCCTCTCTCTTTCCCTCGCTCAGCTTTGTGCTGGTCCTTACGGCGAGCCGCTAGCCGACATGGTCTGCGGTAGCAGCTTCCAAGTCTGCAGGATTCAGGCTTCCGGCTTTCAGGTCACGCTTGCAGACGTCTTTGTACCGGAGCACTGGTCTGCCTGTTGGTCTGGTGCCGGAGGCGAGCTTGCCATACATAATGTCCTTAGGAATCTGGCTGTCCTGCATTCGGCAGACATGGCCGAGCCAGCATCGGCATCTTTGTGAAAGGAGTGCGTGCATGCTGAATGTTTTTGCCTGGGCCAGCACTTCAGTGTTTGGGACACAGTCCTGCCAGGTGATGCCCAGGATCCTCCTCAGGCAGCGCAGATGGAAAGAGTTAAGTCTGCATTCTTGCCAGGTGTACATATTCCACGTCTCGCTGCCGTAGAGAAGAGTGCTGAGGACATTGGCCTGGTACACTTTCATCTTGGTGTTGGTGGTGAGCATGCTATTGTTCCACACTCCCTTGGTCAGGCGGGCCATCGCTATTGATGCCTTGCCAATTCTGGTGTTCAGCTCGTTGTCCAAAGAGAGGTTGCTGGAGATGGTGGAGCCAAGATATGTAAAGTCCTCCACTACCTCGAGGGTGTGATCGCCGATGGAGATGCGGGGAGTGCTGCTGACATCCTGGCCCATGACATTTGTTTTCTTTAGGCTGATGGTCAGCCCAAACTCATCAGAAGTGCTAACAAAGCTGCTGATGCGATGCTGTAGTTCTTCCTCGGTATGGGCAGTCAGGGCGGCGGCATCAGCAAACAGCATTTTCCTGATCATGACCCTGCACACCTTGGTCTTTGCGTGCAGACGTGCAAGGTTGAAAAGGTTGCCATCCCTCCTAGTGCGAATGAAGACACCATCTTCTGACTGACTGAAGGCGTGGCGCCGCAGCAGGGAGAAGATGCTGCCGAAGAGTGTTGGGGCGAGGACACAACCTTGCTTCACGCCGCTTCGGATCAGGAAAGGTTCTGAAGATAAGCCATCGTACTGGACGGTACCTTTCATTTCATCATGAAAGGACGTGGTCATCTTCAGAAGCTTGGGGGGACATCCAATCCTGTGCAGTAGGGTGAAGAGGCCTTTCCTGCTGACCAAGTCGAAGGCCTTGGTCAGGTCAATAAAGGCGATGTAGAGTGGCTGTCTCTGCTCCCGGCACTTCTCCTGTAGCTGTCTCAGTGAAAAGATCATGTCGATCGTTGATCTCTGGGATCTGAAGCCACACTGCGCCTCTGGGTAAACGCGTTCAGCCAGCACTCGGAGTCTGTTCAGCAACACGCGGGCGAAGACCTTCCCCACCATGCTCAACAAGGAGATGCCGCGGTAGTTGTTACAGTCACTACGGTCTCCTTCGTTCTTGTAAAGCGTGATGATGTTGACGTCTCGCATGTCCTGAGGAACTGTTCCCTCCTCCCAACACTGAAGTAAGAGTTCATGAAGGTAGTCGAGGAGGACACTCTTCTTGCCAGCCTTGATGACCTCTGGGGGAATGTCGTCGCTGCCTAGAGCTTTGCCACATGCTAAAGAGTCAATGGCCTTGCTGAGCTCGTCTACAGTGGGCAGAGCATCAAGTTCCTCCATCTCGGGCAAGGGGGTGGTGCTCTCCACTGCAGTGTCAGTGACGACGTTCTCCCTCGAGTATAGCTGCTGGTAGTGCTCTGCCCATCTCTCCATCTGCTTACCGCGGTCCGTGATGACGTCGCCTGTAGCGGACTTCAGGGAAGCAATCTTGTGGTGCTTGGACCAAATGCTTTCTTCGTGCCCTCATTCATGGCGCGGATGTTCCCACAGTCTGCGGAGAATTCTTGCTTCAAACCAGTCTGGGTTTTTCTTCTCCCTCTTACCAAAGGTTGCCATGGCCGAGTTGTAGTCACGGATGTGGCTCCATCTCTCTTCAGCGCTGTTGTCTGGGCAGTCCTTGAGGGCCACTTCAATGGCTCTGGCAAAGCGTGTGCAAACTTCTGGGACTGATGTCAGGGCTGTGTTAATACGTGGCCATCCTTTCTGCTTGGAGTTGTGGATCCACTTGGGGTGAAGGCGTATCTTGCTCCCAACCAGTGAGTGGTCAGTGTCACAGTCGGCGCTGTGGTAGCTGCGGGTAGTAAGTACGCAGTTCAGCAGGGGTCTTCTGGTAATGACAAGATCCAGCTGGTGCCTGTGACAGAATCTGGGGTGTCGCCAGGACACTCGATGGCAGGGTTTGGTTGAGATGATCGTGTTTGAGATGCACAGGTCATGGTACGAACAAAGTTCTAGCAGTCTCTGTCCATTTTCGTTAAGCTTGCCAATGCCAAAATGGCCGATACAACGGGGCCAGGAGTTGTGGTTGTCTCCGATCCGGGTGTTGAAGTCCCCAAGTAGGAACAGGTGTTCTGTGGTAGGGATCTCTTTGATGGTGGTCTCAAGCTCTTCATAAAATTCGTCCTTTGACTCTTCTGAGGAGAAGTAGAAGAAGCCAGAAGCAGCTCATCCGCCTAGTGGTGCAGTGTGAACATCACTCCCTCACGTGGTTTAGCCCGCCAGCTGAGGCTGTTTGCCAGGGTGTGGCACGTGGAGCTAGCATGTGATAGATTTAGGAGATGGATGAGGACCAGTGTTGCCCGTCCACCCTACCAGGTAGGGTGCAGCTGCCGGACAGTAAAGGTACTACCTCTAAACAGACCCCCTACGCCCCATACATTGTTGTGTATTTACAAAGAAGTCTATGTTCGCTATGGACAAACAAGCAGACAGATGGGTCAAGGCTTCTGGCACTGCACCAGATGTAACTGAGCTGGCTGCGGAGGCAAAACGTGGAAGTGATTGTGCATAGTCTATTACGACATGGCGAGAACGCAGCATGAGTTACATTTTTAACAGGATGTTTGTCTGTTTTCCAAAGTTCGGATTTGGTGATCGTCTCCTAGCAACAGTGGTGTAGTTATTCCTGATTTGAATCTTTACTTGAATGAATCGGTTGAGTGAATGATTAATTGACCCACTGGAAAAATCAACCAAAGCACAAATCTAATTTATGAAACTTATTTAGAGGAAAACAATCACACCCAAAAATATAGGAATAAAAACAGTCAATACACTGTATATGTTATATTATCTAATCATATATATTTAATATTTTATTCAAAAGGAAGAAGGGATAAACGGCAGTGTGTTTAAAAAGGTTTCCATATTTCATGTTAATGTAAGAATGGGCCGGGCTCACAAAAAGAACCAATACAGCCCACTGTTTTTGATATACAGATTTATTTTTGAATTTTTTAACTGAGTTCAGGAAAACAGAGCTATGCGCTGGTTACCCCTGATGGAGCGTTAAAATGTAAAGAAACCTAACAAATGGTGAGAGTTTAAACCTATTTATAGGTATATATTTAAGTAGTTTTCTATTTTTCCTCCACATTAACGTGTACTGACCAGATAAATTTCATGAGCCAAACACAAGTGCTCTGCAAAGAACATCACACGTACAACGATTAAATGATAGCAAGAGAACACTGATAGACATTCAGAACTTCTAGTGCATACATCAGAACTACAAAACATTTAACATGGTTCACCACCACCTTTTCCACTGGGCGCATTTAATATTTCAAAAACAAATTCAACAGGATTTTGCCACGCTCTCCCATCTTTCCTCAGAGCTCTTTGGGTTAATTGCTAAATGCCAGCTGAGTTGCATCAAGCACAACAGACAATTCAGAGGTACATAAAGGGCAACCATTTTGTATCATCCTGTTTTTTTTTTGTGACTCTTTATGGTAAATGCAGAAGAATGTGTGTTATTGAAGAGGTCACTATCACAAGATCAAGTAAAGAAGAGAAAGGAGGGGCAAGACTGATGTGGATTTGTTATTATTCTGAACCAACCTGAGGAAGCTGTAGTATTTGTTACCTTAGGGCTGACATAATACAAATCAGAGCAGAAAACAAACCCCTTGAACTCTAAAACATCATCACAAATGACATCTGATGCCTGTGCGAGAGGATGCACTATGTATCAGAAGGTCATTTTCGACCCAGCCTGAATTTTTATGTGTCCTATACTTTTTAAGCAAGACTTTTTAAAAAACATGTATTACCTTCAAGTACCCCAAAACATAAGCAGGAGTCTGCAGCAAACATGCATGACCTCTCGTACTCAGGCAAAAACCTTAAAATAACCACTTCCTGAATCCAACTGCATTGTGGGGGAGAAAGTTCAACTGGTCCTCCAGTGTGTCACAGTTCGTTTAAATCCTTCATTTGAGGTTACAATATGGAGTAAGCTTAATTTTCGGTTCCCTTTCCTAGCAAAAGGTGTATAACAGTTGTTTTACACATCAACTACAGTCTATCTGCATAAATTCTCTGTTCTGATCTTGCTGTAGAAAAATAAGAACATCTAATGTTTCTATATATTCCTCTTTAAAATAGTCTTTAAATGTTACTATAAAGCTAAGTGACAGTTTTACATTCAATCAATAATCTCGCATTGCTCATTCTAGCCGTGCCATCATAACATTTCTATGGTACTGAAATGTACAGCCATCCATTACTTTTACATGACCACAAAAACCAACACATTAATGACCATCATATTCAATAGGAATGACTCGAAGAGTAAAAGAACAACAGGGTGAGTTAGATTACATACTGCATTATCATAGATCACTTGAGTTATTCTGCTATTGTGTGGATACTGCAACATGAACTGTGATTGGACCAGCACTCTGGGTGGTTGGCTTTAACATCCCGCACAAACCGAACATTCAGATGGGCACTTTCATATATAGTGAGGTCTGATATGGAAAATATTGGAATTATCTACACCTGTCTCCTTGTACTAACCTGAAGAGGCAATATGGCAGTCGTGGCCTAAAGTTTATAGAGTCGGACTTGTAACCCAAAGGTTGCGGGTTCGAGTCTCGGTACTGGCAGGGATTGTAGTTGGGGGGAGTGAATGACCAATGCTCTCTTCCACCTTCAATACCACGACTGAGGTGAGCAGCCCAGCTGGTCCCCGGGCGTTACAGCAAAAATGGCTGTGTGTTCACTACTCACTGCCGTGCGTGTGCACTTGGATGGGTTAAATGCGGAGCACAAATTCCTAGTATGGGACACCATACGTGGCTACACGTAACTCACTCACTCACTCACTCACTCACTCAATCAATCACTCACTCACTCCACTCAATATTGCCCATTAGTGCATTGATAATTAGAATAATAATTAAACCAAATTAAAATGACTCACAAGAACCAATACATAAAAAAAAAAATACTAAATCTGTCCTCCATAAGTGCTGCCTGTTGATAAAACTGAGCTTTTATTTAAAAAAAAAGAAAAAGTGTTTGTTTTCTTCAGAAGGATAAAAAGTTCCATCATCAGTCATATCTATATATATATATATATATATATAATATATAGATATATATAAATAAATTAAAATACTGGTGTGACCCATTTGACTAGAGGAAAACAATTATTTCTTTTTAGAACATTCATGATGGCTAACTACAAACAACGTCTCAGAGCAACTTCGGGGAAACTTGTCTTGTCAAGCATATTAATCAACTAATTAACTACAATCTGGCATATCTGAATTGTAATACTACAGGGACCAATAAACAGAATCAGATTGTCAACATTAGGATTGTTTTCTGTGCTTTGGGCAAAGAGCTAGAAGTTGCTAGTGAACCGATACATTCCTGCTTTTCCAGAGCTGAGTGGAAGTAGTTTGCAAAGTCAAGTCACTATCATTGAAATGTCATTGTTTGTCAACGAGCGGAGACCCAAGAAAGGCAAGTGAAAGTATTCCTGCATTAAAGCTGTGCAAATATGTGATAATTTACTATCTCTAGATGATAAACAGGTTTGGTTGTGTAAAATTATATTTCTGGTTATTCAAACCTATTTAGCAAATCATACCTAAAACACTGTTTAACAGTGTAAACCATGTAAACCATTGTAAAACTAGAAGAAGCTATGGCTTAGCCTTATGCTAATTTACCTGTATCATTTAGGATCATACACACTATGCGATTATATTTTTCCTCATCATAACCCTGCTGTTTCAAGCATCAGTTCCAGTTCAGCAGAGTGCGTTTAGATCAATGGTACTTAATAACGAATGGCCGCTGCCAGCTGTAATGATTCTGCGCTAAACAGTCAAAGCACCGTTTCTTTTTTTGCCTAACCACATGATATACTAAATCTGAAGCCTTCTCTTTAAACTATTTACAAATGTAAAACATCTCTCTGAAATATTCATATCTATATATTTTCAATTACTAAGGTGTATAACACGATGCAAAACATCTAAAGATTGCCTGTTCCTTTAACAGTTTTACTAAAACACGAAGGGTGTTTTAAACCAACTGTGACACAATCTGTGGATCCAGCATTGCCTGCTTGGCAGACACGCATACATACGAACACATGTGCGCAAGCACATACACACACTCACCCCCCATCCCACTGGAAAAAGGATGTCTGTGAAGAGATCAACCATTATGTGTATTAAGTTTAGCTTTTTTCCTCAGAATACTAGAAAAAAAAGTATATTCAAAGCTACAAATAACAGACTACGCTTTTCGTCTCATGCATCATATAAAATATTAGTTTCTCTTTCCTTTTGTCCATATATTTACACATTATTTTACAGGTGAACTGTACAATAAAAGTTGAATCCACGTGGCATTCCTAAAAATATTTTCTGACCCATAATTACTTGCGACAAGTAAAATGAGAAGGGAAGAGAAAGAGAGGCCCGAGAGAAAGAGAGAGGCGCGGTTTGTCCTGCAGGATTTCTTCAGGTCTTGAAGCCTCCGCTGCGGCTCGTTCTGCATAAATTAAACCTGTGAAAGAGGGATGACGGCACACACTGGGCATATGAGACAAAGGGGAAGCGGTTATTGTGGAGGAGACAATTTGCGGAAAACCAGATGCCGCTGATTCCTTGCCAGCCCGCAGAAAGCTCGGCATTCGTGGTTGGACCTCTCCCAGAATTCAGTGCAAGCAGCTGTTGATCGTTAAAAAAAGACACCCGTTTAGGTCTGGCCCTTCACCTATAAGCAGTGGAAACGTATCTGAGAGGGTACAGTACAAATACTGCAATTTTTTTTAGCTCCAAACATCCCCCTCAGAAGCCCCTCAGCCTGCAGGACTGCTCAGTGGTGATTTGGTTGCGTCTCTGACGTGCAGTCAGCTACTTAGGTGGCGCGTTGGACCGGTCCATGCTGTCTGAGCGATGAGCTGCCAGTTGCTGCTGCAGCTGCTGCTGTTGTTGCTGCTGTTGCTGCTGCAGCTGCTGCTGCTGTTGTTGATGTTGCTGTTGCAGCTGTTGTTGTTGCTGTTGATGCTGCTGCTGCAGTTGTTGCTGCTGCTGTTGCAGTTGCTGCTGCTGTTGTTGAGTTGCGGCTGCAAAGGTGCCTTGCTGCTGCTGCAGGGGAAATGCTTGAAGGATGAGCTGGGCAGATTGGTTGCCATGTAAAAGCCGAGGGGCCTGCAGAACGAAATGCAAAATATGAATAAATATATATATATATATATACACTACCACTCAAAAGTTTGGTGTCAGTAAGATTTTTAAATGTTTTTTAAAGACAGTCTTTTATGCTCATCAAGGCTGCATTTTTTTGATCAAAAATACAGAAAAAAAACTGTAATTTTGTGAAACATTATTACAATTTAAAAATAACAGTTTTCTATTTTAATACACTTTAAAATATAATTTATATCTGTGAAGCAAAGCCGAATTTCCATCAGCCATTACTCCAGTATAAAGTTTCACATGATCCTTCAGAAATCATCTACATTTGAGAAATAACATTTGGCAAGAGTAGTTTTTTTTCTGTATTTTTAATCAAATAAATTCAGCCATAGTGAGCATAAGAGACTTCATTAAAAACATAAAGTTTACTGATCCCAAACTTTTGGAGCAGTATTGTATATACAGTGGTACGGAAAGTATTCAGACCCCCTTAAATTTGCAGCCATTTGTTATATTGCAGCCATTTGCTAAATCATTTAAGTTAATTTTTTCCTCAATGTACACACAGCACCCATATTGACAGAAAAACACAGAATTTGACATTTTTGCAGATTTATTAAAAAAGAAAACTGAAATATCACATGGTCCTAAGTATCCAGACCCTTTGCTGTGACACTCATATATTTAAACTCAGGTGCTGTCCATTTCTTCTGATCATCCTTGGGATGGTTCTACACCTTAATTTGAGTCAAGCTGTGTTTGATTATACTGACTGGACTTTATTAGGCCACACACCTGTCTATATAAGACCTAACAGCTCACAGTGCATATCAGAGCAAATGAGAATCATTAGGTCAAAGGAACTGCCTGAAGAGCTCAGAGACAGAACTGTGGCAAGGCACAGATCTGGCCAAGGCTACAAAAAAATTTCTGCTGCACTTAAAATTCCTAAGAGCACAGTGGCCTCCATAAATCTTAAATGGAAGACGTTGGGGATGACCAGAACCCTTCCTAGAGCTGGTCGTCCGGCCAAAGTGAGCTATCGGGGAGAAGAGCCTTGGTGAGAGAGGTAAAGAAGAAACCAAAGATCACTGTGGCTGAGCTCCAGAGACACAGTCGGGAGATGGGAGAAAGTTGTAGAAAGTAAACCATCACTGCAGCCCTCCACCAGTAGGGGCTTTATGGCAGAGTGGCCCTACAGAAGCCTCTCCTCAGTGCACGCCACATGAAAGCCCGCAGGGAGTTGGCTAAAACACACCTGAAGGATCCAAGATGGTGAGAAATAATTCTCAATCAGACCAGATAGAACTTTTTGGCCTTAATTCTAGCGGTATGTGTGGAGAAAACCAGGCAATGCTCATCACCTGTCCAATACAGTCCCAACAGGAAAGCATGGTGGTGGCAGCATCATGCTGTGGGGGTGTTTTTCAGCTGGCAGGGAAAGGACGATGGTTGCAATCGAGGGAAAGATGAATGCGGCCAAGTACAGGGATATCCTGGACGAAAACCTTCCAGAGTGCTCAGGACCTCAGACTGAACCGAAGGTTTACCTTCCAACAAGACAAATACCCTAAGCACACAGCTAAAATAACAAAAGAGTGGCTTCACAACAACTCTGTGACAACAACTTCTTGAATGGCCCAGCCAGAGCCCTAACTTAAACCCAATTGAGCATCTCTGGAGAAGACCTAAAAATGGCTGTCCACCAACGTTTACCATCCAACCTGAAAGAACTGGAGAGGATCTGCAAGGAGGAATGGCAGAGGATCCCCAAAAAAAACTTGTTGCATCTTTCCCAAAAAAAAACTCATGGCTGTATTAGATCAAAATGTGCTTCTACTAAATACTGAGCAAAGAATCTGAATACTTAGGACCATGTGATATTTCATTCTTTTTTAATAAATCTGCAAAAATGTCAACATTCTGTGTTTTTGTCAATATGGGGGGCTGTGTGTACATGAATGAGGGAAAAAAAAATTAACTTAAATATTTTAGCAAATGGCTGCAATATAACAAAGAGTGAAAAATTTAAGGGGTCTGAATACTTTCCGTACCCATGGTATAATATATAAGGCGGAGAGAGAGAGAGAGAGCGGGGAGAAGAGAGCGCATTTATTTATTATATTTTACTAACTTTTTATCATTTTGAGAAAACTATCACATGATTTGAATCCATTTATAATTTAAAATGAATTAAAAATATATATTTATACATTGTAAACGTGCGTGTCTGCATGTCCTTTAAAAACATGCAGATCTATTCTATTCTATTTTAGTAACTTAAGGGCAGGAAGTCTTTTTCAGCAACACAGATTAGAAAAACATGCTTTTTATAATAAAGGAATAGCTGTCACAAAATTGAAATCACTTTTTAGACATTTTTGGAAGAAATTGGCAGACTTCTTTCATTCAGCTCTTAAGCTTCAAACCAAGATGCAGAAGCACTATAAAAGTAGTCCATAGAACTTCTGTGCTGTATTCAAAGTCTTCTAGAGTCATATGATAGGGTTGTGTGAGGAAGGGATTTAGGTCATTATTCATAGCAAATTTTCACAGCCACCCTAGCTCTGCATTTTCATCAAAATTGTCAGTATGAAAATAAAATCGTGACAGTGTTTTCCCTCACTATTGTGACACACATACACATGAAACGTCTATCAAACGAGAAAAAAAAAAATGTAGGACAGGACTTGATTTTGTCCATCTGGAATTGATTTGTTTGTCAGTCTGGAACTGATCCTGGAATTGATCTGGAATTGGATCATAGAAAGTAGAAACTAAGGGTGTACTCGCACTAGGCACGTTTGCCTTGAACCGAGCCTGAGCACGATTATCCCCCCTCCCCAGTCTCCCGCTGGCCTGCACTCACACTTGCACTAAACATGGAGCAGTTCAGCTTTAAATCGCAGACTACAATTCCAGTTCATCAATAAGGTGAGAACCAGACCCATCATAAACGTAAATATACTTGATTGAATTAAATGAACTGAAAAGTGTAGTGTAGTAGTAGTAATAGTATATGTTTGCGGTCATAATGATGACAGTAGTGCACACAAAATAGTATCTTTTCCGTGCTCCGGCGCGGTTAGCGCTCCAACCGGGCCGAGTGCGGCACGAAGCGCTCCCACTAGTCAAACGAACCAGGCTTTGAGGGACAAAAGCCCTCGGGCACGGTTCAAAACGCATAGTGTGAGTACACCCTAAATGAATGACTGCTGGTCTAAACGTCCTTTTGAAGCTTGAAGCTTTAGTCCTCATTTATCATAACTGTCTGTAAAAGAACTACCAGCAAATTCTTCCAGGTTTCACTTTTCATGACATGAGTAAGTGATTAAAGTTTTAATTTTTCACGGAACTCTCTTTAATCAATAAGTTGATCAAAAATACGCTACAGTCAAGTAGTCATCTGAATGCTAAAAGGGTCCCAATTCTCTGTGTGGGAGGGTTACCTGTAGGAACTGCGTTTGCTGCTGGGCAAGCTGAGCCTGGGCCTGTCCTTGCTGTTGGGCGGTTCCTGTAGCTGTCTGTGACTGCGTCTGAGCCTGCTGCTCCTGCATATGCGCAGATGGCTGCTGGGCGATGTTGATTGTTTGAGCCTGGCCCTGCTGCGGGGCAAACGCAGTCACTACCTGCCCCATGAACATGGTGGTAGGCACCATAACTGCACCACACGCCATTGGGCCGGTTACTAGCTTAGTGAGGAGCTGTGGGGTAGCAGGGAACCTGTGGGAGGCAGGACAACAGGTTATTAGTTAGCTTTGTTATGAGTTTCTGTTGGGATCAGTTGTACCATGACATGGTCAGGAGTCCCCAGGCATTTTCAAAGAATGTTTTATTGTTCATTAGTAAATAACCAATAGGTTGTTATAGCCTGCAAAGAAGCTATATTTATAAAAAGGAAATGGAGGAGACATGAGATTAATGATTCTTTTAAGCTAGTTTAGTATTCTAATGTGCTTATTTAACTGGGTACGTGCACTTCATGTTACAGTGCGTGTTTGTAATAGTGTTTCATGTACCGTATCTGCCGGTCTTGTGAGAAGGTGGCAACCGCGGCTCCGCTCGTGCTGCTGTTCTGGGCTAGGCTTGTGGAGATCTGCACAACGTTGGCCTGCGCAGGCTGAGAGATCATCATGGTATTATACAAAGATGCAGGCAGTGCTCCCTGAGGAGACTGCAGTGTGTGAGACGACCTCTGAGACTGCTAAAAAAACAGACAGAGATACAGATGTTAGACTATATTTATGTATACATTTATATATTCACTTCTATGTACACAGCATATTATATGTTATTTATATACTTTTGCATTTAATTAATTAAGGCTGTTTTATCTTTTTTATCTGAACCTACAAGAGATTTTATTTACAGAGAAGTTTTTGACATTTTTGGATTTATAAGGTTGAACATTCAGCAAAACTGCAACATTTATCACACTCTTTTAAACATATATATTATATATATTATATATATATATATTATATATATATATATATTACTGTATATTTCCTTTTTATGGTATATATATATATATATGACATTTTAAATTTTAATTTAAAGTTCCGTTTTTATTCATTCGGTTGGAGAAAGTATTTCAGTTAGTTGTCAAGTTAACATTTTTCTAATGTTTTTTTTAATCTAATATAAATAGTTTATTTAATCTAAATCTTATTAAAATTTAGTTTTAGTTTTAGTTAATGACAATCAGATGGGATTTCCTGTCATAAAGTAATATAAAGGACTAAACTTTATTTTTTATCCCAATAAACTACATATGCTAATTTAAATATGCTAAATATAGAATTTAATATGGAAAACAAATATTGCTTAAATGAAAATGTCTCACGTTTTACAAATAAATTTGAATTCATAGTACATTTTTTGCTACGTCCGTTGCTATTTTTCAAATGCATTTTCATAGAAAAGCTCACTGTCTCACCTGCGTTAGATTGGAGCTCTGATCTCTGAGAAGGTTCTGTTGTTGTGGCGGTGCCTGCTGAGGATGCTGTGTGACAGTGTGTTGTGTCCCTGTATGTGTGGATTGTAGGGTTCCTGTCGGCACCACCGCACCCTGCATGGACAGAGAGCCCGCTGACTGCACGGATGATCCCTGCGTCAGCTGCACTGAGCCGAGGTTGAGACCGCCGCCTCCGGGCTGCAAGAACATCTGCATAGCCAAACAAAAGGGTGTCAATTTGAGGCAGAGAGTGGACCTTTAATCAAAAGCTAGGGGGCGCTCTTACCTGTAAGTTCTGTCCTTGCACCCTCTGCAGCTCATCCTGGATTTGCCGCAGTTCATCTTGTTGTCTCTGGATGTTGGCCTCAATCATGCGTGTGCGCTGTTCCAGCTGCTCCTTAAGATGCTGCATCGCATCCATCTGCGTGGAAAACTGCAGCACCGGCTACAAAACAATGAACAGCACCAGGTATAATACTTTCAGTAGGCCTCAGGTGTTAAAGCTACCAGAAAAATTACAGGTCTTCAGATGCAAAATGATTCTGCAAAATGCTCTTCAAGGTCACATGACACCTTGCAGTAGCCTTTGATATAAATTTATTTTAAAACATTATGATAATAGCTAGGTAAGCTAAATGTAGACTGTAGAATATCTAATATTCAGATTCTTAAATCTATTTTAATAAACCTAAAATGTGATTTTAATACTTGTGCAATGAATATTCAATTAAATTCAAGTTTATTTGTATAGAGCTTTTCACGATACAAATCACAGCAGAAATGTACGGAAAAATCAATTAAAGACGTAATCAAACAGACGATGAACACTATTAACAGCAACTAATAATAAATATATGTGAATGTTTGCTAATACTGCAAAGCAGCGTGGAAACCGAAGCCTGTTAGAGAAAAGATATCTATTAAAATGTAAATATTAGTATCCTTTTTTTTATTTATTGTGTTCTAATGTTCAAACAAATACCAATAATATATTTTGGGGAAAAAATTGCATCCCAAAGTTATTTGTATAGCTTATTCAGTAGATGTTTGGGGTTGGTAAGATCTTTTATTGTTTAGAAACCAATGATGCATTTATTTGATTAAAAATACAGTAAAAACAGTAATATTTTGAAATATTACAATTTAAAACAACTGTTTAAAAAATGTATAGCCTTGATGCCTGTCATCGCTTTGGATAAAAAGCTCTGCTAAATGCCAAAATTATGATGTTGATTTTTATTTTTTAAAAAATGAAAAAAATTTTTAAATATTGTGATTTCAAATAACTGTGTTCTATTTGAAAATATTTTAAAATGTAATTTATCCTGTGATGCCAAAGCAGTCATTACTCCAGTCTTCAGTGTCACATGATTTTAATATGCTGATTTAGTGCTAAAGAAACATTTCTTATTATTATCAATGTTAAAAAACAGCTGCGATGCTTAATATTCTTGTTTTAGGATTCTCTGATGAATAGAAAGTTCAAAAGAACAAAAACAGGCATTTTGAATAAAGGTATTAATTTCCTTTTTAAAAATGGTAGTGTACACTTATACTTTTGGTCACCTCCACCAACATAAGTGTGCAAACTACACAAACTATTACCTTTTATACTAATACATCTGTGATAACGTATCATTATTTATTGTGAAACAGACTGTGTCGCTGAAAAGAACTGTTTCTTTAATTAAAAAAAACAACTGTTTATTCAGTTCCTCTCTCTGGGTCAGTGGCAGATCAAATAATGGGATACATCTCATTAATTATACTCATCAAGGGTTAATTAGATGTATACATACATCGAGCACCATGCTCGCTTTAGTGGCACCAGGCACTCAAAGACCCGAACTCTAATAAGAGTGATGGTATTGAATGCAGTAATAGGGATGTTGAATTACCTGCACACTGGGCTGAAGTGGTTGAGGCTGAGACACAAGAGATGTTGCCATTGTCTGTCCTGTGTTCTGAGAACTCATTGACTGAAGAGGGACGACACACAAGGTCAAGTCAATACTCAGTGTGGACAATTTCATGTTACGTTATAATTTGCTCTTCTTATCCTACATTGTTGTTTATTTCAATATTAAGATGGGTTTTGTGTTTGGACACTATTTCACCGAGTTCTATATTCATGACATATACCAACCTGACTGCTAATAGAGGACCTCCGCTGTGATGTCATCTCAATGGCTGACACTAATTGGCGGGGGGGGGTGCTATGGTCTGTCTGCAGCTTTGTCTGTGTGGCTACAGACACACAAACATATATGGGTCAGTCACAGCGCTGAAATGTGTGTAAACATCTTAACATGCTATGGCTGTGTTTTTTGGAGCACTCTTTGGTATGTATACGTACACGTTGGGTCCGAGACGGCGGTGTGTGAGGAGGACGTTCGGGAGCTCCGTGATGAAGCGGAGGGTGTGCGGCTGTGATCAAATCGCTCTAGCGCCTCCTTAAGGCTGGAGGTGTTCAACTGGGACTCAGAGCCGGAGTCCTGAGACTGAGCAGAGTGAAACAGAGTGGGATTAAAGGGTGTTTCTGGGTTCAGTGCAATCAAAAGCATTTATGGCACAGTATTGATCATCACAGAAAATAATAAGGGGGGGAAAAACATTCTTTAAAAATGAAAAGTTCATGAAGAGGTATTAATCTAACATAATTTATATAAAATAAATAAATGTATTCAATTTATAAAAATTTAATATATTAGTTTGAATGTAACAATGCTTTTTTTTTATGAATGATGAATTTAAATTTTGAAAGAATTGAATTTGTGTAAATACAGATAAGGATATTTTCTTTGCACGTCAAATTTAATAAATGATTAATAATAAAGAACATTAATATGTAAAATTATAATATTTCAAATAGAACTTAATAAACATATAAATATACATTAGTTTAATACTTTTACATATTGTCTATTATATTTGGAGATGAATGGGAATTTAGATTGATAACTAAATAAAAATAGAAACAAAATTATGAACTCTATATGGAAATAAATAATAAATATTGGTAGTAAATGATTATACATTAAAATAAACAAGTTATTTAAAATTACTATTAATAGTATAATATTTAATCAAATGTATACAGAAATGTCTGCGTAAATAAATGTATTTATTGATACTTTACAAACTTGCCTGTTATATTGGTGGCTAAATGGGGATTTCTGAATTCAGAAATGTCTCACCTTGTCTGCTGAGATCTCAGGAGGTGATTCCTCAATGCCCAGCTCTCTGCGCTGTTCAGCCCTCACTTCAGCATAACTGAGACAAAGAAAAAGCATTATTTAAAACAAAAAAAAACAAAAAACAACTAAGATTATCTCTATAAACAGAAGCACCACATCCTGCTTTAAATGGCAGCTGTTTCTTTCTTGTTAGTAGTTCAAACGTTACGTGTTCTGAAACTCTCACCTGACCACAGTGTGCGTGCAGACGATGAACTCCGGCCGTGAGTTCCACTGGTGGTAGGTGATATAGTAGTGAGTCTGAAGCCAGATCCACTGCTGACCTTTAGTCAGGAAACGGTAATAGCACGACTTCCCCTTACCATACTGCATCACTACAGAGAGAGAGAGATCTTATTATTACAAAGTCTAAACTCAAGACAGTGCCATTCATTCATAAATTTCAAAGCACTGTCCATTTTTAAAAGTGGGGAGACACGAGTACACACAAACAGTAGTTGAACTCACAGTGTTCATGGCACTTGGCCAGGGTCTCCAGGTCATCCACATGATAGTAGTCGTACCCTGAAGTGCCCAGAACCTCAAAGGGTAGGTAGCCTATGATGGGGGGTGCCCTGCAAAATACAACAATGCAACTTCACATCATCTGCATACATGCATTCAGTGGGGTCATTCTCAAAATATATCACAAATATGTGCACTGACTTTGAGTCAAGGAAAAGAATTCAAATGGTCGAGAAACTCTATATAAAATGCATTTTTCTATAATCTAACAGTTTGTTAAATAACATAATAACATTTCAACAATACAGAAAAAAATCCTACAAAATTATTTGATTTTATCAAGTGTCTGAAAAAAACCCTTGTGCCCTTTATAACACTAATGACAATTATTGTTATTTATTTCATTTTTAATAAATTTTTTCTTCATTTGCTTCCCAGGTTAAGCATTAGTGCAAAGTCTAACAAGTGTGATAAAAGCAAAACAAAATACATTTGATTAATACCCTTCTTAATGAATAACCTAGATCCTTTGTCCATTGATATCTTGTCATTGGTGTTATCAAATGTTACAAACATGTTGAATTGTAAAAAGAAAAAGGAAAAAAGTATTTTCAAGGTCAACGCTCAGACCTGTTCAAATGTGCACATGGTGATTTTCCCACCACGTTGAAGTTAATAAAGTTATTAATTTACCTTTAAATGCATTTTCGTTGTGAAAGATTTATATTTAAATTTTACAATTTAAGTTTTAAATGTTATAGTTTATTGATTTTTATTGAGTTATTGATTTTAGTCTGATTAAACTGACAACCAATTTAAAAAAAAAAATCACCATTGTCTTCAAGAAATAAAATAAAAAACAAAAATTTTACTTTATGACTAGAAAGAATGTTTTTATAGTAGAAAACTAAACTGAACTGAATTCAAAACGTCTGCAACTGCTTCATTTTTAAATTCAGACCATCTATTATTTTAAACAATTTACAATTTTAAAATGACCCAGTGCCATTTTTTGAAAAAACTGAGTTCTTGGAACAGATTTTCAGGCATTCCTTGAGTCATATGAAAATGTTTTGGGATAAAAACAGCATAAAACGATCTGAAGTGCCACTTGCTTCTGCTAAACAACTGATAATGTGGAAAATCATTTGCTTTAATATCTAGCATCTGGGCCAATTAAACCGAATCCGTGATTCGAATTAAATATAGAGTAGCAGCAGCACCAGCAGCTATTCTTCTGAAACGACTCATCTAAATTTAGTAGAAACCTTTCCAAGCATAATGGCATTAAAAGTTATGTTCATGTTATTCCAGATGTATAAGCCTTTGAGCCTGTGGGATGAACGTGAGCTATTGATTACTCGGAGACATGCTGTGCAAGCATGAACAACAAACATTTGAGAACTGAGAACAGTTTTGAGGGGAGCGTATTATGACTGTCACAGGCTCACACAGCCTGAAGTGCAGGACTTCCTTGAAAACCAAGTACTGTAAAGAAATGGCATTAAGACAGTGGTTCTCAGGCTTTTTGACTTCAAGGCTCCCTACAGTCCACAACTATGTTCTAGGGCACATGTGTCAAACTCCAATCCTAGAGGGCCACTGTCCTGCAGAGTCTATCTCCAACTAGCCCCAAAACACCTGCCTGGACGTTTCTAGTAAACCTGAAGTTTGAAGCTAAATTCTACAGTACAGTGGCCCTCCTGGAACCGAATCTGACACCCCTGTTCTAGGGTCCCAAGACTTTTCCATTTTTTGCGATTAATTGATTAGGATTTGTTTTATTGTCCCCTAGCTGGGAACCACTGCGCTTCAGGTTCAAATAGTCAAATAGTTAATTGTAGTGTCAATGCTAATCTGTCACCAACTCACCTGTGAATCAACCCTTGTGCTAAAAAATGGGGGTTTTAAACCTTGATGGTTACACACGACTTAAAAACAAAACCACAATAAAAATAAAAAAAATAAAACATGCACCTTCGAGGTACCCACAAGATCAGTCACATCTTTTGCATACTTTCGGGGTAAAATGCACTGCCAAATGGACTGACAGGCATTTATGGTAAACTAAAATATATTTTAATGTTATTTCTATTGAAACGTTCATGTCATGTATTAATTAATATGAATTATATTTGTAATTATACAACTATAATGAAAATGCTGCAATTTAGTACTTAAAATATATTCACTTGTAATATCAAGTAACATTATAGTTAAAATTATAATCAAGTACTTTACTTGTGCTTTAGTACGTTAGTCAACACATCAAAATAAGTGTGCATGACAAAAGATTATTAAATCATGATGATTTATAATATACTTTAAAGTAAAGCTTTTAATTTGACAACATTACAAAGTACACTTTTTTAAAGTGTATTCAAGTGTTCAGAAACAGACATGAAAGTGTACTGTATGTACACTTTAGTAGACATTTATTTCATTAATATTCTGCAAGTACACTTAAAAAAAACCTATTTTAAGCACACATTTTTTTTTTTTTTTACAAGCAATGATTTGTTCTTTTTTCTTTCTTTTATTTCCTTCATTAGATCTATTTTCCCAACTTTATTCCTCATTATTTTCTACTTCTGCTGCTTGTTTCATTCTTCTGTTCCTTCTTTTTTCTTTCTTTCCTGCTTTCCATGTTTTTTTGTCTTTCTTTCCTTCTGTCTTAGTAGTTCCTCACTGTAGTAACACACTGACAGTGATGTATCAGTAGATATACAGTCATGAAATCAGAGATCCTCTCTTTGAAATCCAATCGCAACATTCTATCCAGAGTAAAATCTCGTCTGACCTCTAGTGATCAGATCACCCGAGACAGGTAATATCCGGGCCTAAGTGAAACAAACTAGCAGAGGAACTCTTTAGTTTTCCAGGAGAGGGAAGATGATGTGTGTGCTTGACAATGAGCTCACAAAAACGGTCGTGAGAACAGATGAAGTTTGTACCTGTGGTCCAAGAAGAGGAATTTCCACTCTAAACTGTGTCTGGAGGTGAATTCCTCATTGGGCTCCTCCACAGTACACATTTCCTGTCGAACAGAGGTTATAAACAAGACCGTTCTTACACTTCTAGCAGACAAAAAACGAAAACAGAAACCAAGTGACCTACTTCTCACACTGATTGCTTTGCATGCTGGTCATTTATCAGTGTCTTCAAAAACAAAGGCAATTCTTGCACAAACATGTACAGTGTCTATCAACACGCCCACACACATACATTCAAACTGATGAATATGTACATAACAGATCTGAGTGAAGTTGTCACTGTCTGTAAGGCAAATATTAGAAGTCACAGGACCAATGAGAAGGTGCCAAGTCGGCTTTGGCTCAACCTACCTTGATAAACTGAGGCTTGGCTAACCTCACAGTTGCTATGAAACACACTCGGTCTTCAAACATGGGCCTCAGCGATCGCTGGATCACTCCCTCAAAGCCGTTACGTGTTGAGTTAGGCACTACAGAGGAAAATACAAGCAAATCTTCATGAATGGAAGTGTTTTGAGAAAAATGCTAAACAATAAGCATATTTTCTTTAGCCTACCACTAGGGTGCAGCACCTGCGAGTAAACGTCAAATGCTAAACATTAATTCAGAAATAAGAAACTCTTTTGTATCTAAAACAGTAAGTTTCTGCGGTGCCTATTTTAAGATATAGTTTGTCTTTTGACAAAAATGTTCAATTCAATTCAAGTTTATTTGTATAGCGCTTTTCACGATACAAATCGTTGCAAAGCAAATCAAGTTTCTACAATATTTAGTGGTAGTTTATCAGTGGTGACTGTCAGTTAATGTACATATGGCAGAAATGTACAGAAAAATCAATTAAAGACGTAATCAAACAGACGATGAACACTATTAACAGCAATTATTATGTGATGCAATCAAACTTATAGCAAAATGTGGTAGATTCTATAAGATTGGTAATTATTTTAAAATGCTTTAAAATGTTGAAAAAAAAATTACATTAAGTCAATATTTTGTTCAGTGTCATATTCATTCATTTTAGTTCAATTTACTCTCACTAATATTAATGTTAAATGAAAATTGAATATGATCATTATTCTTTGAATTATTATTAAGAGGAATTAAAAGGGGGTCTGGGGGGTGGGGTGGGGGGGGGTGACAGTGATTCAAAAGACCGATAGTAAACATTTATCCCGATAATAAATTTGTTATAATGTCTCACAAAATAAACAAAAGCAACCTATTACGTTTTTTCAACACTGATAATAATAAATGTATTAAGCATCAAACCAGCGAATTAGAATGATTTCTGAAGGACTATAATACTCTACAAAAATGGTATTAAAACAATAGTTCATGCAAAAATTATGCAAAAGGACGAAAATGCATCCACACTTTACAAATTATGAACTTTTCCACCATTAAACATCTTAGTAAAACTTTAAGCCCTTTAAGGATTTAATAAACCTGAACTCGTGCAATAGTATGATGACATATCCTTATGTATTTCTCTAGTCATCATCGTAAGGTGTGCTTTCTAATCATCATCAGTCTTTTTCCATCTCATCTAATCTTTATTGTTGCTGAAATAATAATAATAATAAATTAAAACATTTCCTGTATTTATTTTATACATTATTAATTATTCCATATTATTTAAAGGTGATGTTTAAATACTCCCCCATCAACTGCTGTATAATTAAGTCTATATGTAGGTCAATTCCCTGGAAAAGTGTAAACACAGCGGCTATGTAGAGAAAAACATCACTCTGTTTGTTTGATCATTCCAACCAACATTGGCTCCACCAATGGTGGGAATTTGGGGTGGGAATATCTATTTGTATAAACAAAGGCTGTTTGAAAACCATCATTCATTATTTTTTACAATGTTTACTGAAGCCCGTCAAATTACACACTTCACCTTAAGCCAAAAACGGTCAACATTCCATCTCAAAATCTGTGTCAGAAGCCTTTTTCTCTGGCAAACTGGCTTTTGAATAGGAACACTTCCTATTCAAATAATGATCCTTGCTCCATCTACTCTCACATAAGAAGCGCAAGCAAGCAAGCACTTGGCTAGGTAATTCAATAAATGGATCCATATGAAAGACTCGGCTGATGCTGCAGGCACTCGTTCTGACACTCACCAGTGTTGAGGGACTTAAAGTTTCCGATGAACTTGACATACTCATAAACGGGTGGCTCTTTCGGGTCGATCGTGCCCCGGAGCATGTGGCAACAGAACTCTAACTGGTTCTTTGCTGCAGGGAAGCAAACAAAACAAAACAAAAACAAGAAAACAGAATTAATGAGCTCTAGTCTAGTGATCTGTGCTCAAAGAAATGAGACAATAACAGAGAGAGAGAGAGAGAGAGAGAGAGACCAGAAGAAACCAATTTTTTGGTCATGAGAAGATGAGAAACATGTAAACACAAGGGGCATTGTCTTAATGATCTTCTTGTGTTTAGGTAGTCTGGGGTGAGGGTCTCTCCCTCCAGCATGTGTGTGGACAGGGCTTTATACACCTCTGAGTGCTCCGCGCGCGTGGTGGAAGGAAATTCAACATACGGATGTGCGTGGAGTCAGCAAGAGCTATCGAAACACACAAACAGACAGTGTCTGGTCATAGCACTCGGACTCACATTCAGTTTATAGCAAAGTATCACAATGATAGCATGAGGTCATGTACAGGGTTTGTTTGTAAACAGAATTACAATGATTGCCGAAGCAATAAATAAGCACTGATTCATAAACATGTAATTGATGAAACCAACTGCCCATTAAGCAGTACCGTGCTGGTCACCACTTATTCAGCGTCACTGACCGCTCTAATGCACCTCTCATTGAAACGTCTGGAATTATGTATATCGGAATTGCCATTGGTTGCTGTGTCAAACTGCTGGCCAGTGTGGTTGGCGTTTATGACGTTCAGGACAGTGTCCACCAAATAGTAGCTGCAATATCATCAAATTCATCATTAGTTACTATTTGCTTTAATATTTTAAAGCCATGAATTTAGAGACCTAACTTCAACATTTCAAGTGAATGGGAGACGTTTCTGTCATGCACTTAGATGTTCTGGAAAACGTTTTGTGCAACCATCTATACGAAAATTTTGGTAATAGGTCAGTATGATTTTTTTTTTTTTTAAAGAATAATTTTTATTGATCAACGATGCATTAAATGAATCAACAGTGACAATAAAGCACTCAAAATGTTGCAAGTTCTTTTGAATTTTCTATTCAGCAAAGAATCCTGAAAAAATTTAGCACCGTTTCTACAAAAATATTAAGCTGCTCAACTATTTTCAGCATTGATAATAATAAAAAAAAAATCTTGAACAACCAAATCTGCATATTAGAACGCTTTAGAGTAACTGTCATCTGAAAAATCCTCAGCTTTGCCATCTCAGGAATAAACACATCTGAAAATAAATTAAAATAGAAACTGTTATTTTAAATTGTAATATTTCACCAAATTACTGATTTTACTGATATTTTGATGAAATAAATGCTGTGCGTTCATACTCACAGGTAGATGTTCTAATAAAGACGTGACACTTTCTGAGACGTAGATTATGTTTCCGTCTGTCATGATGGCTAAAAAGAAGCCATCTAGTGCCTAAAAAATAGAGCAAATTAAGAATATCAATAGTTCTGTAGTTTTAGTGTTTACTGAATGAATGAATAAGTAGGGGGTTTAGGCAAGTGTGTATGCATGTTTGTGTCAGTGAGAGTAAATCCTCACCTCCAGCATCAGCTGTGTGAACTCCTCATTGCTAAGGAAGGGCGGCTTCCAGTCCTGACGGATTTCACTCGACTCCGACTGTGCGGCAATTTCTGAGGGAAAGAAAATACAAACAATAAGGTTTCGGTTTTAAATACAGGACAAAGAACTAAAACATACAAACTTTATTTCATCAGGTTATTAAAGGGGTGGCTGATTGCGATTTCACTTTTTTAACGTTAGTTAGTGTGTAATGTTGCTGTTTGAGCATAAATGATATTTGCAAAGTTACGAAGCTGAAAGATCAATGTAAACGGAGATATCGTCTTTTAAAATTCTGGCAGTTTAATGCCTACAAAAACGGCTGGTAGGGACTACAACGAGTTACTTCCTGGGTCCGTTACGTCAAGAACCCAGAATTTTACAAAAACCCCGCCTCCGGGAACACGCAGCAAAGGGGGCGAGGCCATGCTGCACTGCTTCAGAGAAGAGGAAGAAAAAACTAGAGGTGCATGTAAAAATCTATTTATATATGAATCGCGATTCTGTCTTCTAACGATTCTAATGGATTCACAATTTTCAAAATCCATGTTCTAAAGCAGCAGTTTTTAATCCTGTTCCTGGCGTTGCCCTGCTCTGCACACGCTCTGCATCTCTCTCTCATTCAGATCATCAGCTCAGTGAATACACTTATTTTCACATACTATAGCTATGAGAAGCGTGCGGTTGCCGAACTGTATTAAAGCTTTCATCAGAATAAAACCATATATTAAAAGCTATCAGAAGCAGTAGCATTTACAAATAACAACATATCTAAAAGTAAGAGACAACAACAAACAAAAAAACATAAGCCTACCATTAAAAGACGAGCTTGCACAGGTTCTGCACGATTCTCTTCAATAATATCCTCTACTTCTCAACCGGGCTCAAACTGATAAGCAATATAATGACCCGACGCCATTAAAAATTGTTTACAATACACACCGGACCCTGCTGATGATCTGATGGGGCGGGATATCTTAGACCTCTCACTATAGTCGTTTAGCCATCATCAACCACTGGGCCAGCGCTAACCATCATAGCCCATCGTGTATTTCTGAGGAGATCGGCTTTCATAAAGGCAGGAATAATGATCAGCGCGTTTCAGAAGACGGGACAGCTGAGCAGTGGGGGAAAAGGTAAATATTGCGTTTTTTAAAAAACGAAGCATTATCACATGTTAGACTGCACCCATAAACACAATCAAGCCTAGTAAAAAATGTTTAAGTTATCTATTAAATGTTACTACTTCGTATATAAAAGAAACTCAACTCAGTAAATAATTATGAAACCCCTACTATGTAGATCCCTGACCTAAAACATAGTTTTCAATAGATAACTAGCTAGTTTATTACATTTATCTTTAAGGTGTTTAGTTTACCCAATAAGAAAATTACCAATAAAACCACTTCCACCCTCAAGGAATTCCTAGGTGTTATTATTCCTTTTTTTCTATCCTTCTTTCAGAACATCTCAGTCGGAGTTTATAATAAAATTGTCCTTTGATCTTCAAGCTGTTTAATTGATGCACACCTGCAGCAGATGTTGCAAGTGCAGCTCATGCACTCATACGTCATCACCCCCCTGGAGGACTTCCTTCAGCTGTCCCACAGATGAGCTCAAGCTAGATTAATTATGTTACTTCCTTTTAATGTAATAATTTACGTACTCACACATTTAAAATTATGTACATTATTATCACAAGGCTTCTCCCCCCCCGACTAATGGCGCATTTGTGCGGCACACTTTTTATTTAACTTTTTTTTTGACTGATGCATGCAACACCCGCTGAGGGTGTAAACAGCTTGAAAGATCAAAGACAATTTTTTAATATAACTCCAACTGGATTCATATGAAAGAAGAAAGTCATATACACCCAGTATGCCTTGATGGCGAGTAAAACATGGGCTAGTTTTCTTTTTGGGGTGAACTAACCCTTTAATATTATCACTTTTACCTTTTTAATATATTTTATAATTTTATAATAGTTTAGAATGATTTTTAAGCACTGCACTAATCTCTTCTAGCACACACACCACTTTTAGAAACTGCATCATCCACAAAAACAAAAAAGTCAAATGATCGTTCATAGAACCGGTTAATTTATATTTTTGTGGTTGTCCCTGTACATCTTTTGTGAAGGCTGTTTTACTAATAGTTGAAGAGCTACCACCTGTTTCTACTATGTCTTATACAGTTCATAAATACCCACTCCTCTATGTTGCGTGCAAAAAGCAAGCCCTGGTGGAGGTTTAAACCAATGGGGGGGGTCATGTGTGTCATCAACGTCTCTTCCTGTCTAAGTGGGCGGTTCTTGGCTAGAATTCATCAATAGTAAATAGTCTGGCTTGTGAAATAAACTTAAGTCACAGAAACCATTATTGACTGAAAATATAAAATAAATTAATAAATTAATTTAAATGAAAAAAAGCATTTTCTCTGTAATTGATTAGTATTCTGTAGTATTTAAATGCATATTATTGCTCCAATTTAGTTAACTAAGTTTCCCCCCCCCAAAGTTTCCTTTTAGGCAATGAAAATATTAAATTTACTTTTTCAAATGATTACTGGTTTAAAACGCACAACAAATTTGGTTGCAATTAATTGGTATGGCATTACAGTAACCTTTGTGCTTGCGCAGGAAGTCGATGCTCTTCTGTAGGATGGTAGACTTGTCCATCTTGCGGGTGTTGCCCGGCAACATGGTGCCCAGTTCCTTGATGAGAACATTGAACTGGTCTCGCCTCTTCTTTTCCGACTTGTTCCTAGAAACTCTGTAGGTGGAAAAATAAGAGGTGGAAAATTCCAGTGGAAATCAATTGCTGACTTAAAGATAAGAAGATAATAACATAATTTCGTCTTCTTTCAGAAGTCTCAGTTAAGCACTAAAATACACGTCAACTCTTAATTATCTTAAATTCTACAGTTTACTCCTCAAAATGATAAAGGGATGCTATCTAATCTGAGAAAAATCTAGCAATGCTGAGGGAAACCATTTCACGGTTCTGTGACTGTATACACAAGATGAGGGTGAAGCTGTGCACTCAGGTTTAAACAGTCATAACTAGGTCACACTTAAGTTTCTATTCCTGGTGCAAAACCACTTTATATATACTACCATGAAAAAGGACCTGTCTATACAATCCTCTGGTGTAATGAATCATGTTTAAACGACTCTTGCATGAGATAATGGAATAAAGGCTTGGCTCATAATAGGAGTTCGGCTCGAGGTAAGAAAAAGGAAATTCCCATTCAGGAATCATTATAATTATCGTAATGTTTTGTTTGTCTAATCACCTTTTTGCTTTGTCCTTCTCATCTTCTTCCGCAGTTAAAGAAAAAATACCAACCCATTCAAGATGCTGCTTGTCATCCCTGAAATGCAACCATAGAAACCAAGACCGGAATTAGACCACTTGACCATTGTGTAGCACTCCCCCCCCCTCCTCCACTGTTGATCCGGCCATTAAAGACAGCTTCATTCCTCACCCATTCCAGTGTTTGTGATCATAACAGCATTCAGCGTGCTAAAATATTAATATTTGAGGCTGAACCAGCTATTTAAAGGGATTGTCTCTCGAAAATTTTCTTATAAGGGACTGCAACGCCATATACAAGCGTCAACATCAACACACGTAAGTCTGAAGTCATACATTCGATAGCTTTGTGAGAGGAACAGACCGAAGTTTAAATATTCGCTAATAGTTCATCTTCAGGTGCCGGGTCCTACTGTTTTTGTATACTAATTTTGCTGCATATATAAAATATAGCTGGATATTATGTGTTAATATTGTCGATTAGTTATTAATATAAATTATGATATTGTTGAATGTGTTTACATGCGTTCAACATAATTTTAATAAATATTTCTTTTTTAAACTTTTAACCAATTTTTGTTGTTTTTTTTCTTAGTTTTTTTTCTTTACATCTGACGTTTGTTACTATTTTGTCGGTGTATCTAAAATGTTTTCAACTTACAGGAATCAATTGTGTGACAAATGCGGTTTGGAATAAAAATAGCTGAGATTTCATTTTTATATTTCAGGTAACATTTATATAATTTTATTGTTTTATTTTAAGCAACTTTTCATAAAGACATCGTAAAACTAATCCACATCGAGCGCTTTAATCCAATTCTTCTGAAGAGACATGATGACTTCATATGATGAACATTTTTAATTTAGGCTTTCATTTACACTGAACAAAATTATAAACAACACTTCTGTTTTTGCCCCCATTTTTAATGAGCTGAACTCAAAGATCTAAGACTTTTTCTATGTATACAAAAGGTCTATTTCTCTCAAATATTTTTCACAAATTTGTTTAAATCTGTGTTAGTGAGCACTTCTCGTTTGCCGAGATAATCCATCCACCTCACAGGGCTTGCAACCAAGAGAGTCAAGTAATGCTAGGATTCTAACGCGCATGATTAGGCCCTTTCGCACCGCTTTAGTTCCAGAACTAAATGTACGGTACTAAAGTACTGGGACGATTTTGCGCGAACTATTTCCCAGTACCATTTAAAGGGTTGCATTCGCACCGACAGTTTGTACTAGGAAGTGACGTAAGCCGGTCAACAGCAACGTCATTTGTGCGCGACGTTCAACAACAGAAACAAATAAGAACAACATTAACAACAGGAGGATAGAGGACACTGTGATCGGAGCTGTGTTTTTGATGTGTCTCGCGGGTTTCACAAATGAAGCGCACATGGAAAGTTGATGTTATGGTAGAAGGGCATTGAAAGAACGGAAAGAGGACTATAATCTCCAACTACAACTGCATTGCATACAGTTTGCTACAAGTGCCTGCACTTCCCATCGTCCATGTCTATCGGCTTGTTGTCTCCATCTTGCGAAATAATTGTACATTGTTTACAGTAGTTTACACGGCTGTTTTAAATCACGGCGGGTGAGGGCGTTTTCATACGCGTTTGGGCAATCAATGTCTACTTACGTCACGATAAGTACCAGTTGTGCTGGTTAGACCCTCTCCGGAGTAGGAGCTAATTTGGTTTCTAGAAAAAGGCAGTCCGGTACTAAAATCGCTCCCAGTTCCGGCTGTGCGAACACGCCGAAAAGTGGGTAGTTACACAATTAGTTCTGGTATTATGAAAAGGTTCCTGCGGTGCGAAAGGCCCTTATTGCACAGGTGTGCCTTAGGCTGGCCACAATCAAAGGCCACTCTAAAATGTGCAGTTTAATCACACAGCACAATGCCACAGATGTAGCAAGTTTTGAGGGAGCGTGCAATTGTCATACTGACTGAAGGAATGGTTCACTATAAGCCGTCTTCAAAGGCGTTTCAGAGAATTTTGCAGTACATCCAACCGGCCTCACAACCGCAGACCACGTGTTAACCACACCAGCCCAGGACCTCCACATCCAGCATCTTCACCTCCAAGATCGTCTGAGACCAGCCACCCGGACAGCTGCTGCAACAATCGGTTTGCATAACCAAAGAATTTCTGCACAAACTGTCAGAAACCGTCTCAGGGAAGCTCATCTGCATGCTCGTCGTCCTCATCGGGGTCTCGACCTGACTGCAGTTCGTCGTCGTAACCGACTTGAGTGGGCAAATGCTCACATTCGATGGCGTCTGGCACTTTGGAGAGGTGTTCTCTTCACGGATGAATCCCGGTTTTCACTTTACAGGGCAGATGGCAGACAGCGTGTTTGGTGTCGTGTGGGTGAGCGGTTTGCTGATTTCAACGTTGTGGATCGAGTGGCCCATGTTGCGGTGGGGTTATGGTATGGGCAGGTTTATGTTATGGACAACGAACACAGGTGCATTTTATTGATGGCATTTTGAATGCACAGAGATACCGTGACGAGATCCTGAGGCCCATTGTTGTGCCATTCATCCACGACCATCACCTCATGTTGCAAGGATCTGTACACAATTCCTGGAAGCTGAAAACATCCCAGTTCTAGCACGGCCAGCATACTCACCGGACATGTCAACCATTGAGCATGTTTGGGATGCTCTGAAATCGGCGTATACGACCGCGTGTTCCAGTTCCTGCCAATATCCAGGCACCTTCGCACAGCCCACTCTGAAGCCAGACAAGTCGACAGATTGGACCAACATTTCCACAGGCCACAATCAACAACCTGTTCAACTCTATGCGAAGGAGATGTGTTTGCACTGCGTGAGGCAAATGGTGGTCACACCAGATACTGACTGGTTTTCGGACCCCCCAATACAGTAAAACTGCACATTTTAGAGTGGCCTTTTATTGTGGCCAGCCTAAGGCACACCTGTGCAATAATCATGCTGTCTAATCAGCATATTGATATGCCACATCTGTGAGGTGGATGGATTATCTCGCCAAAGGAGAAGTGCTCACTAACACAGATTTAGAACAGATTTGTGAACAATATTTGAGATAAATAGGCCTTTTGTATACATAGAAAAAGTTTTAGATTTTTGAGTTCATGAAAAATGGGGGCAAAAACAAAGTGTTGCGTTTATAATTTTGATGACTAAATTAAGTTGTTTAATAGTGTACATTTAAAGTTTATTCACATATATCCCTTATTTGAAAGCAGGTGGAATAACTGAATTGGCAAGACAAAACTCTTTAGGTTTCATTAAAAGAACTCTTCCTTGTGCTTCCAAGATAATAAACCACGTTTTGTATGTGTTGGATGACATAACTCGTTTAACTGCTGCACTGAACCTCACTGATCAGAACTAAAGAACCATCAGATTGGATTTATGAACTCCATCACCATAAGATTCACTGAACAGATCCAACTCAAAAAACAACACGCGCGTGTAATTCCCTTAATCAATTTGTTGGAACATGAATTTGACCTTTCTTTCCATTTCAGTGTAATTGACATGGAAAGAGCGATTCAAACCATCATCCAACATTTTGTGTTTCACGAAGGAAACCATCATACGGGTTTTGGAATGACATAAGGGTGAGTAAATGACTGAGAAAATATAAAAATGACTAAACCAAGAAAATGTGCAAGCCTTTTCTTTTGACACCCCACGATATTGAATCATAATCAGGTCATGCAATAAATCATTGATTAAACAGGCAGTATGTCAGTGGTGGAGGTGGCAGTGAGAGGTGGATATAAAGGCCTGTAGGGGCGCTGTGTGTGTCAGTATCTATTTAGATAGATACCCAGTGTTCTTTGACTCAGTTGCTTTGAGAGCACAAGATCTGAAATCAGTTTGTAACGGTCGTGATTGGGGTTTGATTTCATGACTGATGTCATAGCAGCTTCTCAGCTCCAAAGCAGTATGGGTTCGGAATGAATGAGATTGAGTAAATGACAGTTTTAATTTCTGGATGATCTCTTTAAGGTCATCTCAACACGACATGACAATCACTCAGTCTATTTTAGCCATGAGATAATTGGTCTTTTGCACAGAGTGTACAAATGTGCATCTGTCTCTGGAACCGCAGAGATCACAATGACCTTTCATTTAGTGCGTGCAAATATGTGATGCGTGCGCACACGACTGAATGAGTGTTTTCATGTGTGCGAGACGAGATGCAAGTCAACCGTATGAAACGTGTATTTGCAAAGTTGCGAGATTAATAAGTGCAAACAACAGGCTGGGTAAATAAAACAGTGCATGTGGCTCTGCCACTGGGTGTCAATTACCACCATTTTTACATTAACAATTCAGAGCTTTCCTCAATCCATTTGCATCAAGGGTTGTGGGTGTGTGACTATGTGTTTGCATAAGGAAGCACCCACTGCTCTAATAATGCCATATTATATGGTTGATGTTATTGCTGCATGTGGGAAAACTGCATTTTAAATTAAGAACGTACATACAACATGCAGTGTTACAGGAAAAGGAAAAAGAAAATAATGTATAACATCTATTACTGAGTTTAAAAAACTACATTGACGTCAACTGATTTGGCTGCCAAACAAAAAGATATTTATATCTGCTCTGTGAAATTCAAAGCCATCTGCTTGAAATGGTGGGCGCATACAATATGAGGTAAGATTAGATTTCATAATTTAATTAGGACAGATAAGAGAAAAAGAGTCGGAAATTGTCATTATAGTTCATATTTCATTAATTTAATTTTGTCCTTAAAAAAAAGCCATTAGCCATTAGGCTTTAGTTTACACTAGTTTGGGATTTTTTTTTCTTTAATCTCACTTGTGCGCATCAAGTCTTTTATTTGATTAAAAAATACATTAAAAACAAGACATGTTATATAAAAAAAAATACATTACAATTTTACAATGTAACATTTTAATATATTTTAAAGTGTAGTTTATTCCTGTGATGGTAAAGCTGATTTTCAGCATCATTACTCCCGTCTTCAGTGTCATATGATCCTTCAGAAATCTTCAATATGCTGATTTGATGCTAAAAACGTTCTTGCTGTCGACTTTTATTTTTATTTAACAGGATTCTTCGTTAATAGACCATTCATCCGCATTTCTTTGAAATAGAATTATTTTGTAACATAAAATGCATGACACGCCCATGAGTGCAAAAGATCATCAAGAGTCATCAATATTTTTTTGTGCATTTTGCTAGTAGAGAAAGACTGTCCATTATATATTAGATGCCAACTTTTAGGAGTACGCTAGCAAACAGATAGGCTACCAATTCATTCGTCAAAATCAGAAAACATGACATATTCACTGAACATAACATGCATTTAGTACATTTTCCAGCCTTAGAGCCAGAATACCATCATGAATGCTTTGGTTGCATATTAAGCCTCACACTCAACTTTCAACATCATTCGCCTCCAAATGAGTCACTGCATCTGCCACTACAGCCTCGTGCATAACACGCTGCCAGCATTAGAGCATGCGTATCGGCTTACGACTCTGAATGACCCCATTCCACACCTGTTTTTAAGCTTAAAGTTGCTGCATAAAAGACCCTCCACACAGCGACGGCACACACATTAAAGTGAGAGGAGTGCTGTAATTGTTTTGAAGACACAAGTCAATTAGTCACTGCACACTCATAGTGCAGCATTTTCGTTCTCACAATCTAGCATCCACCTGACTGCTTTACAAACGACTCGTTTTGAAAATGCAGTTCATTTCAGTATACTTAAATGGGGCTCGTTTGAACAATTAGAAGCAGAAATATGTGATGACCTACATTTATACTACAAAAACAATGCAGTGCTTGTGTATTAACATTTGACGATTCTCTCCCCGACACACGCACATAGAGGATGTGGATGGCTGATCATTAACTTTACTTGTGTTTGTGTTTTGTGTGAGAGAGAGAGAGAGAGAGAAGAGAGAGAGAAGAGAGAGAGAGAGAGAGAGAGAGAAGAGAGAGACTGGTTTTTTTTGTCACTAGTCCACTATCTTCCTGACTCCTGTAAGACAAACAAACCAACAGTACGAGCACAACAATGCAATAAAGATGTTTCAGAGGACAGTACTGATCACTAAGCATACACAGAGGCTCAATGTGTGCTGAATTAACCATGATGTTTATTATCAAATGTAAAGTTTGCTGAGGATCATTAAAAAGAAGAGTATATCTTATAGAAAGGTATCAATTACTGGCATTGGCAAATATCAAGAGCCAATATTTGGAGTAGAACCCAAAAAAGGAAAAAAATATTTCAGTGTCTGCCACAAAGTACACTTTGCTAAACCAATACAGGAAAAGTGGGACCGTTCCTGATAATCTATCATTGCCATTGTATTGTCATACTCATTCAGAAAAAATGTAATGGAATAGTTTACCCAAAAATGAAAACTGTCATCATTTACAAACCAATTAATACTTTTATTCACCAAGAAAGCATTTAATTGATCAAAACTGATGGTAAAGTCATTTATAATGTCATTTACAAAAAACTTAGAAAATTAAATAAATCTATCACGGTTTCCACAATAATATTAAGCAGCACAAGTGTTTTCAACATTGATGATAAGAAAAGTTTCTTGAGCAGCAAATCAGCATATTAGAATTATTTCTGAAGGATCATGTGACACCGAAGACTCTAGTAATGATGCTGAAAATTCAGCTTTGTCATAACAGAAATAAATCATTTAAAATGTATTAAAATAGAAAATAGTTATTTTAAATTGTAATAATATTTCACATTATTATAATATACACTTCTGCTTTTACTGTATTATTTTTTTTTAAATCAAATTAATGCAGACTTGGTGAGCATAAAATACATATTTCAAAAACTGAACTGAATTTTTGAACAGCAGTGTACTCCCCCTCATGAGGTTCCAAACCTGTACAACTTACTTTCTTCTGCGGAACACAAAATAATATATTTCTTGAAAAATATCCCCATATTTTTTTGTCTATACAAGGAAAGTCCAATGTTGACTTTTGGACCCCACTGAATTTTACTTTATGGACAAACGAATTTAAACCTTTGTCAAAATATCTTCTTTAGTGTTCCACAAAATAAAGAAACTCATATAGGTATGAAATAATGCATGTCTGTAAGCAATGTACACATAATTCCCAAGAAAGCTTAAGTGTCCCACTTTATCTGTTTTCAACCTAATTGTTTAAACTTTTATTCAAGCAGCCCAGTTTTTTAAGCAGCCCAGAACTGTTCAACACGCATTTGACCTAGATTTGCTCAATGAAATGTTTATCAGTGAAAATCAGAGATGTGGACTTGACTGACTTTTACTCAAGTCACAATGTTGACGTCTTATTGCTTGGCAAGCATTATATTTAAGACTAACATTTGCCAGTTAGTTTTGAAGTTGGAGACTGAGCTTCCCCCAAGTTGCTGTCAGACGGTGTTTGGAAAGTGTCAAATATGTGTATGGGGGAAAAATATCAGATATGACACTTCAAAACATCATTAACTAATCAGACTCTGAAGACTTGTCAATGTTGAACAAATTTGGTTGTAAAACAAGAAAAGATGTGTGATAACTTCATAATGCTGGAATGTACAGCAACGAGCCCAATGGATATTTAACAATGCGGAGACTTTGCGAAGTTTTGAGTTTTTAGCTAAATTTAATCTCATATGTGTTGCTCCACTGACATTGTTTTACTTGCACATATTTATAATTTAGCATATTTTAATACTTAAACCTGACATGAAACAAAATAATTTTCCATCATAACTAAGAATTAATGACAGTTTAAACCAGAAAACCTTGACTAAACAAACTGTGACACGTCCCGAAGTCAGGCAGAAATGTAGACATAAAGGTTAAAATGGCTTTGTAGACATTAACAAAGGTAATTGTGATGATAGATGTCACTGCATGGTGAAGTCTAAATGTATCTGTTTTTACTTTGGCTTAACTGTACAGCAGGTAAGACCAGTCTCATCACTTCAAGAGGCGAGGATGAGAGCACATTATAAAAAAAAGTCATTACAAACTTGGTTTGAACTTCAACTAAAAGTGCTATTATGAAAATTAAAGATTTACCATAATTAAAGAAAGTATTAGAGTTCAAATTGGGTACGTTTTTGTATCCTTCTCAGTTCTGAGATGAGAAACTAATAAAGAATATTTAATTATGAATTTAAAAAAAAGTAACATTCAATAACACTGCTTTTCTAATAGCGGGGGAACCATATAATGCTCAAAATTCAAAATACTGGATATTTGGATTTGAAAACCAGTAAATACCAGTGTTACATTTATACAATACATTTATTGTGTCTCTGACATCAAAATAATAATCAGTAATGTGTAGAATACATTTGTAATTCCTACATAATAAACTACATACAGTTTATTTCATATGTAATTATTTCCTGCAGCAGCCTATACTGTACATTTTTATTAATAGTTCTGCGGTAATTACATGAATATTTAATACAGACACTAGTAGATGAGAAAACAAAAAAACAAGTACTTCTAACCCCACATCAGAGGTATGGAGCTTCATTTTCAACTTCAGACTTTTTTTTACTCAAATCAATCAACACAAACTGTGCTTTGTAGAAAAACACAGACGTTGTTCTGACAACATAATGAATGCAATGCAGCATAAACTACTGTATAAAACAGTCTGTCTACTACAATGGATATTCTGAAATTTGTACAAGTTAAAATGACATTGCAATGCATTAGAAATCGCCCCGTGTTCTGTCTAGCTATGTTTGACTGTGTCCTGAAATGCCTTTATCTTAAAAAGATAAAGAATTCACTGAATAAGGTAAGAGAATACAGATTGTGCAAGCACCATATGGTCCCTGTTTTCGACCGTAGGTGCCATCTCCAGTTACTTCACCTAGAAACCTTTGAGAGAGGAAAATGGAGCTGCTAAATCTATTCAGCGTGGTAGTAATCCAGAGATTAGCATGAAAATTTCCACACTGCCGCCACACAATGGCCCATCTCACTGTCACTCAACAGGCCAGACCAGTTAGAAAGAAGCCGGGCACATTGAGGCTGGCCAGAGTGGGCATGTTTAATGTCATTCCATTCACTGTAGTCACTATAGCAACTGGCCATGGGTGTGTTACATTTGCATAATAGAGTGAAGGAAAGCTGTTTACGAACATGGTTATTAAGATTGTTTAATATCAGCCGTCCATCTCAGCTGCAAAGCTTTCTGTGCATCTGCTGTAACTGTAACCATGGCTACGGTGTTGGGCAAAGGATGCTGTCATGAGGGTTTCAATTAACTCGGAAAATCTGTGAACAAAAAAAAAAAAAAAAACTGTCTGAAAATAATAATGTGGAGATTTTTATTATTGTTGTAACGTGCTTTTCTAATATGTGTTGGAGATGCGGCACAGTTAACAGAATCCATTCTACACAGGACGGTTTGGGGGTCAACCGAGGACTTACCGGTCTATGCTGGAGGTCATTTTTGTAGTGTGTTCAGGGTCGCAGTTGTAGAGAGAGGACCTTTAAGCGTGAGGTAGACATTTGTATATTAACCTGAGTAATAAATAGGGAAATAGAAAAAAAAAAAAGAAAAAAAACAAGAAAAAAAACACACACAACATCATTTTTTAATGGCGCTTTAAATTAGGCACTCTTAACAAACAACAAACAAATAAATATTTATATAACTAAAAAATTGTTTCTACTTACACTTCTACGGTTATTGGGGGTTGTGGAGATAAATATAAAATGTAAATATATTAACGTCTATAATTAATATAATAATCTAAACTATAATATAAAAATGTAATTTAAAGTAAAATAAAGGATTATGGAGTTTAAGTATTTGCTTTAAGTTTTTTGTTCCGTTGACTACTTAAAAAGAGTAGAATACCGATATAAATGAAATAAATAATGCATGAAATTTTTCCGGTATATAACAGCAGTATCAAAGTAAACAATCAGAATTTAAAAACTTAACCATAAGATCTATTTAGTTGCATTTAGACGGCAAGGTCTAAATTTAAAGGTCCAATACTGACACACATGTTTTTGTTCCATTTGTTTACATTCACATAAGATAAAAATGACTGTGTTTACAGCTGATAGAATGGTCTAGCATTTTGTTTTAGTATCGACCTTGTATTGAAGTATTGGTACTTTTGACATCTTTGTTTTGTACTGTAGTAACAATAATGCCCTGCTGCTGAAATTGTCGTCTCCTTTAAGATAAATTACTTGCGTTTTTCCTCATTTGTAAATCATTTTGGATAAAAGTGCCTTCTTAAATTATTACATTAAAATGAAACTGATGCATGAGGAATAAATGCAATAATTTAATAATTCATTCAAATATAAACTTACCTCCAGGCCTCAAGGAAGGAAGAGAGGAGCTTGCCACAGGATGTAGGATGAGGACAATTGTTGGACAAGACAGAAGGTGTGTGTGAATATTAATGTTTTTGTGTGCAGGGTCAAACAGAGAATTCTGAGGTCACGGTAGAAAAGCCTGCAGTGGGTCCCTGTGGGGTGTATGTGCTTTCATTCGGGTGTGAGACTGGAGGCACCACATGTTAGCACTAGCCACCTCCTAAAAAAAAACAGAAACAATTTACATCATGATTACTTTCGTTTATAATTAATGAAAGTCATATGTTTAATATATATACTCCCTTAAGTCATTTAACATAACCCTGCAAAGCCTGACCTATGAATAATTCAAAATGAACAGTTTTATTGACCTTTCATTAAAAAAAAAAAAAAAAAAAAACCGTTATATATATAATATATAGATTATGTATGATAAATAAGAAAATAATTTTCTATATATATATTATAGATTCCAAAATGGGTCAGTTAGTTGTATAATATTTCCCAATACGACGTTTTTAATGTCTTTTTAATCAAATAAATGCAGACTTACTAAGGAGTCCTTTCTTACCATCTAAATAAAATCTAAATCCATTCAGTTTAAATAAAACATATTTTGTGTCCATTTATTTCAGTTTTGTGAAAAAGTCTACATTGAGTCCGCCAGTCAAATAATTACATTTAAATTATGTTACTTTAGTTATTTATGTCTTTGTTTGTTTCTTTTTTTTTACTTGTTTTACCATTTGAATTTCTCAAGTGTAACAAGTCCAGTTGAGGACACTGTTTAATATGGAACTAATTAGGCAGTTGGACTCATGCTGTTCACCTGGCACTGATCTATGTGAATTTGGAAATAATGAAAGATTCCTCACAACAAGATCACACCTCCTAACAGTTGACAGATTTACCTCTGGTTTGCAAACGTGCGTTTCTATAAGACATTTGTTTGCTGAAGTGTCCCGCCAGCCTTTGATAGATAACTCACCATACAAGCAGTAAACCATATGAGCGCTTGGAAAAAAAAGACTTGTATTGTGTTGCAATCATTTCAGCTAAGATATATTGCTGCACTGGATAGGACATTACTTGCTTAATATATTTCAGTATGGCTACCTCATAATTCCATCCCAATGCACAACATGTACCGCAAGCTGTTTGAAATACAAGCCAGTCATTTGTTATACTCTTACAAGCAGAAAGCCTACTTTTACAGATAATGTCTGGCGTAATTTTTTTATAATAATAACTTTCCCCGGTTCAAGGTACTTTAGAAAATGAAAACACATAAGTACATTATAAAAATATATACATATGCAAACATAAATATACACATGACATACGCACTGAGACAACAGGTCTCATTCACTAATACACAATTTTTATATTGTATATTGTATATTTATTTATATGTACAAGTAAAAGTTCCCATGCAAAATGTCTGCCGGATTCACAAGTATGTATAGTTTTTACCCTCATTCTAAAGTTCCTCTTCAAGTAAAGTATGTCATTCTCAAAACCAGTTAAATACAGTAAACACGTTTTATGTAGACCTAAACTAGAGAACCACACCAGGAAAAAAAAAAAAAAGGATATTGTTATTTTTTATTCTGAATACTATAATTATATAAATAATTATTATTACTTGACCTTATTAGAACATGGCTTTACTTTCTTTTAATAGTCCACAAAAGAAAGAATACAGGTTTAAACCACAATTTGGACTTTTGGGTGAACTATTCCTTTAAGAGATGAGGATAAGTATTCTATTTATACACAGGTGTAGAAATAATCTGTATCTAACATCTATGAGCTGGGTCTATGAACAGATGGTTTTCTGGTTCAGACTTGGCCAGAGGTCTATCATATGTGTGTCATGTGCCTGCAACAAGAGCAACCTGATTTCTAGCCTCTCTCTGTTGAGTCTTTAGACCGTAGCTCCTACTTTTTTTCCCTCTTGGATGGAACTACTAATGTTTTTTCATGTAAATTTGCAGCTCACCAGGAAATGGATGTAGCATCTGCTGAAGATTGGCACTGCTGTCATCAGCCGCTTACTCTACTGTCATCCAGAGAACGTGAGGCTGCAGGTCCTCATGAAGAAATAAATAAAGACGCTTGCTCCCTGAACTCTTCATCCACAAATAACTTGTAAACAGGATTTATATCAAACTAAACATATCCCTGAGGAGCTTTGCTTCGGGATACAGCAAATTGTCTCTGTGGCCAGACAGGAACCTTTTGAAGCTTTGGGGAAAGTCCACAGCTATGGCCAGCTGACAGTGATTGACTCCGTGCTATAATCCTCCAAGTTCTAAAAGAAGAACTGAACAACATGCAATTCCCATTTCTGGACCAAATTTTGAAGTTTAAGTTTCCTTAAAAACACACTGAATGTCCCACAAGTTGAGGATCACTACAGCGTGTCAGCTGGACGGGCAGACCTACGGATTTTCAGTGCCAGCTGACTGGTTGCAGCATCTGAACCTCACAATTACGTGTCATTCTGCACTTAGAAGCACGGCCTGTTTATTTACACACTTATCAAACCATTGCATGCCACGGAAAGGTCATTCGGATCTTTAATTAGGGATGCTGCTTTCGTCCAAACAACTAACTGATGAGAGCCCACTTATGTAAACAAGACGTCTGCTTATCATGCATGTCATACGCTACTATTAATTTGCTGGTTACTTTGCAAAAATAACCCTGGAAAGTTCAGCCAGAAGGTCACTACTATCACATAACACCATTTTTAGAAAACGTAACAGAAAAAGTAACATTTCCAACAAGTACTGGATAAGGATAATAATAATAATAAAAAAAATCATATTCAGATCAATTCGCTTAAGTTGCAATCGATTCACTGCAAAAAACAGACAAAATAACTTCACTCACAAAATTGGACGTCATGGTTTTATTGGTTTATGAGCAAGTTTTAGTCTACCCAATAAAAAGCTAAATTTAGCTTATGACACATTTTAGGGCAGACCATAATTGTGCATTCATTACAGAGATTAACTTTAAATTCGCTGATTTATACATGACTGTAGGAATCTTGAATATGTTATATATGGAAGAATACAATAGTAAAAGTACCATTAGCAAAAATAAATGTTAAATAACACTTAAAAAACTATATTTATGTCATGGTTTTTAATTACAAATATCTGAATGTTCTTAAATCAAGATACATTTACTTAAAGGCACAATATGTAAGTTTTCGCCGCTAGAGGTCGCGTATTCAAAACAAACAAAGAAACAAAGGCGTAGCTTGATGACGCCGTGACTGAGTGTGGAATCATGGAAGTTGTCATCTTCATCCCCACAGCTGACGCAATCCGACGGGACTCGGGCAGAAATCATGTTCATGGATGAGCTATTGATTTATTAATGTCGTAGTATGAAGCAGGGTGAGGCTGAAAGCCGTCGAAGCGAAATGAGGCCACTGAACGAGCGTGACACATGGCTCGAAAGCAGCGGAGCTTTTATTATCCCACAGTCGACCGCTTCCGCTCCTTCCAGTCGTGCGTATGTTGGGTAAAGCAGCTGTTTTATCATACTAGATACATTTGAAAGTTCTGTTATAATGCTACTCTGTGCGGTCGTCACCTGTGTAATAAAATGCATAACATATTAAAGCGTCTTTGGTGTTTCCATGTTTCCTTCAAAACAAAACCGGAAATCGAGGGGTTATGTATGACGTCATTGGCAGGCGACGCAATGACCAGGGACGAGCCACTATTTAAAATGGCTATTTCTCTGGATTTAAACATTCTTCAAAACATTTGGGATAATGTAAGTACACAAGTCAGCAACATATATAACACTGTTCTAGTGATTTTTTTGGATATTTTAATAAAACATCTTACATATTGTACCTTTAAAATGTTAAAATAGTCTAGTTTTCTAAAAAAAACATCTGTCAGTTGGGTAAAGTTTTTTTTTTTTTTCTTTAAGTTAAAGCAAAACTTAAAGTCTTAAGTCATTTTGCTTCTCAAGTAAATGTGTCTTTAAAAAAATGTGTAGATCAATGGTTCAATCCATTTTAGGCTAAATCAAAAACATGAATGAATTGTACACCCTCAAGTACACCAAAATTATTCCTCTTTTTGTTTTTCAGGTTTACGAAACAAAGCAAAAGCCTTCACTCAATTATTAAAGTGGGCTCAATCCTGCACCTGTCCATGTCCACGTCTGACCTTCGACCTGACCTCTGACCTTGTTGGCCGCCGTCTGCAACCTTACGATATTATCTTGCAGCAAATGTTGTGGAAGCGCAACACAGTCATGCTTTGTCTATTGTACGGGCGTGCGTTTCCTTAAAAATGGTTTTGAACCATTTAACTCTAAGGTACAAAGCCACAACTTCCTTGTAGCAATGATAGAACAATTAAACAAGTGGATTTTGGTCACATTCCACATCCCATCCTTGAAATCAATAAAAATAACATTGTTCATCTTGAGAGGCAGCCATTTCCATATAAATCATTTTGGGATGAAATGTTACAGCAGAGACACTATATAAACAAGAACATTATCCAAGAACCTTCACAGAACCTTGGAGATGATAGTCCTAAATGCAATTCCAAAAAATCCCAGACTAAATGGTCATTTATAGCAGGGAGTGCCAGAGCTTATACAAGTACCCACTTCCTTGTCTTGTAAATGTCAGGTTAATCCATTTCCTGTTTCTGCTCACTTTTACAGGGGTTATTAAAATATTATTAGGCCTGTCCATAAAATAAACTCGAGGGGGGGGAAAAATCTGGATTTTTTCCTTCTGTTCATTTATCATGCACCTCTATTGAACAATAGCAAGCAAAAGACACTGAGGAAAAAGGAGTGACATTAAATCTAAACATAAGCCTCTGTTTCACATTCTGATTTACTTAATCTAGATGTTCCATAACACAAAAATAATATTAAATAAGCAACGATCAGTCCTCTGTCCGATCATCAATCGCAGTCAGGTGAAAATATTGCCACAATATAATAGTTTTGGATCCAGCGATGGATGGATGGAATGAGATATAGAATTCTAGAAAGCTAGAAGAACAATAGGTACATTGCGTATTTGGAATGATTGATTATGTATGATGATGGACGGAATGAGAGATTGGATAAATGACAAAGCTAGATAAAATGATAGATTACATTGTGTTTGTATGGATGTAGTATTTATGGATGGATTGATGGACTGAGAATAGCCGATAAAACGATAGACACATGTGGTATTTGGATGGATGGAATGAGTGTAGCTAAATAAACTATAGATACATTGTGTATTTGGATGGATGGATGGAATGAGAGACAGCTACATAAAACGATAGATACACTGTGTATTTGGATGGATGGATGGATGGATGGATGGAATGAGAGATAGTAGATAAACGATATATACATTGTGTATTGGATGTGATGGAGGAATGAGTGTATCTAAATACATGATAGAATACATTGGGTATTTGGATTATGGAAGGAGTGATAGCTCAAAAAACAACAGATACTTGTTGTAGTTGGATGGATGGATGGATGTATGATGGATGGATGGAAGCGACAGCTACCTAAAACGATACTACACTGTGTATTGGATGGATGATGGATGGTGGAATAAGAGATACAAGGACAGATACAGTGTGTAGTTTGATGATGATGATGGATGGATGGATGGATGAGAGATAGATAAGATAGATAGATAGATACATTGTGTATTTGGATAGATGGATGGACGGATGAAATAAAATGAGATAAAATGCTAAATACAGTAGATAAACTGCTAGATAGAACAATAGACAGAACAATAGATGCATGTGTATTTGATTAGATGAGTGTATTTGGAAGGATGGATAAATTCAACAGTATTTTACAGTAAAATTACATAAATTCAATCTAAAGAATTTACAGTTTTGTCACTGTATACTGAAGGTGAATTACACCTTTTGCTTGTGTTTTATTTATTTTACTGTAAAAGTTTCAAACAGTTTTTTCCACTGTATTGATTGAATAACAGAGGGTGGACTCTTGTGTCAGCTGCTGTTAAGTGATTGATCTCCTCTAGAGCAGATGAGCACATCATGTGAGGTTCAGTACACACGGACATGCTCACCTAACAATTAGCCAATGCTGCTCTCACTGCCAGTGTGTTCGTGCTGTTTTCTCTCATTCTCATTATGTTTTTATTATGCCTACGGAGGTTTCTTCTACAATCGTTACAAAAGTTTCTTGACCTGAGGATTTAATTACATTAGCACTCTCACTCTCAAATTACAGGGTCGTGCCACATCACATTGCATAATCTCAAGCTTTTTTTCTCAGGAGTCGCTTGCGATGCAACAGGCCACAGTGAACTCATTCTCTGTTGATTAAATTCCGTCTGATTGCAGATTCTAAATGTACTGTTTATACGTACCCTAAACACTGCAGTCTGGTGAAAACATATGTTTACATGCATGTTGCATGCAGAGTATGCACATGAAACTAAATCAAGCTTTAACTACACTTTGTGTTTTCCATGTTGTGCTCCTCACTTACTCCCTGCTCACTTGTCAGAGAAGCAAATGAAAAAAGAATGAAAAAATATTTTTAAAAATATTTTTATGCATTATTATTATTATTATTGGATTGAGTTCTCCACAAAGGATACATTTGACCAAAATTCAGTATCTTATAATGAAACTGAACTATGCTGTCTATCTTTTGGAAAGGACACTTTGATAGCACACCTGATGCCTTAAAATGCTGTCTACGGAAACAGCTCGCTAAGTTTATTTGCTTGGAATTTACTTCTCTGCACAGGTGCTTTCGGTTGGCCAGCTGAGAAAACACAGACGGGGCAACTAGTCATTTCAAACACTAGCCAGATTACTTTCTCTATCTGCACCTGGAGTTTAACCTGCTTCAGGGGCAGCTCAGTCATTATTACACAAAGAAAAATCACAAAGTAGAGTTGCTCTTTAATATCTCCATTGTTTACCATGACAGCCATGCGATTACATGGTTACAAATATTTTTTTGCCTGCCGTGTTGGTAAAATGAAACCATTAAAAATGTTTTTATTAGCTGAAATACTCCTCTCAAAAATCTCCAATCAAAAGTCATTAGTTCTCATATCCATATCATTTCACAGCTCTATCTATTGGTATCTGGCATTTTGCCATTGGTGTATTTGGTAATATATCTGGTATTAATTTTGACCACTTACTGCATTTAATTATTCTTCTAGTTATTTATTTACAGTGGTTAATGAATCCAAAGTCTTGCACAGAAATAAGCTTCCCTGTTGGGAAAAATAAGATAAATACTTATGGTGTGCTCATAAATATAGCAAACTACTTTACAGTCTACTGCCTACATAGTCAGCTACCTTTTAAAGCAGCATTAAATGACATGGAAAAAGCGTAAATAACTAACTTGGAATGCTCTGCACAGACAACAACTCATAAACCATATAGGAGACTCAATACAAAAGTTTGGCATTAGCTAAAGCTAAACAAACAATGTGATACTCGAATAAGTATAAAGTACATGGGTGAAACAGTCAAATTTCCAACTATTTTAATTGATATTGATTTTAGAATTTTTTATAGTGAACATTTGT
>JADLZN010003594.1:0-23572 GCA_018155175.1 Sinocyclocheilus anophthalmus | reverse complement strand
TACTTGCTGAAGGTAATGACTGAAAAGTAGTTTGACCAATAGATTGCAGGCATTGTACATAATCGACCAATCGAGGTGTATGACGAAGGGGGATCTACAGACAACGGTCAAAGCAATGCAAGTACATGTACATATAATGTATGAAGACTGTGTAGTGGATTCCAAAAGCAACACATTTTAGGCAATTTAGAAATCCTGAAAAAAAAAAAGGATCCTCGAAGGTCTAATGGTGACTTACAAAGAAACTGAAGACCACTGTTGCAAAGAATCCCCCAATGAATCCTTCCCAGGTCTTCTTTGGGGAGAGCTGGAAGAGAGAGCAAAGAGGTTTGAGATAAGATCATTTTCATCCACAATGCATTCAATCATGGAAATTTACTCATTAGTTCAGAAAATGAAGAGACGGAGAAGGTTTATCAGAAATGTTTAGTGCTGTAAGAAAACATCTACCATGCAAATATCACAGGTTCACCTTAATCAGTGGAGTTCTTCCAAAAAAGAAGCCAAATAGGTAGGCCATGATGTCATTACAGATCACAATAGAGATGGGAACAATAAACCTAGAGAACAAATTAGTTTTATTTTACAAACACATACTGTAGGAGAGAAGAAATTGCAGTGAACAACAATACATAAATTACAACGGGAGAGAAGTTCCAATTAGTTTCATTTACATTAGTGAATTATTTTATTTTAATACATTTAACTAAAAACTGAGTGTTTCTGCTCTCCCTTGAGCAGCAAGTTATCATGTTAGCATGTGGAACATCAGGAAGCACAGGAATGCAGCTTGAGAAACTCGAGTAGGAGTGAGGTGAAACCTCAGACAGGTCTGTCAGGTCAGGTGGGCTTACCAGATCATTCCCTCAAACAGGTTCTGAATAACCAGATGTGACTGAGTCACCACAATCAACAAGGTCACATGGGTCCAAGCAAACTGGAATGGCAAGCACAAACACACACACACACAAAATGGCCATCCACACAGACACACACAAACACAGAGTGAACGGTTGAAATTTTATCTACTTACTTAATGATAATGCAAAGCGAGGTATGGCACATATCCAAACAAACAAAATCACAGCGTGATTTATTTTTGTTGAAATCATTTCTTTTTTTTCTCAAATGTTAATTCAGAAGTCTGTACTAAGACTATAAAATTAAACACAACGAGACAAACATTCTAAATGTTTTGACTACTAAATGCTCAAGCAAACTTGGCTGGAACAAAACATATTTGGCTGCTGAGTGTTTCATTTGCCAGTTTTTAAGTTCATGTGGAATGGGTGTGACCACACTCACAAAGAAAATGAAATTTAGCTGACATCAAAGTAAGTCACAGTTCGAGGCTATTATTAGAGATTCTGAACCACAGTAGCTGGACTCAACCCAACAGCTCAACACTTTGGTTAATAAATAACCAACAATTTACATCAAAACTAAGTTTGCATTCCTTGAAGGAAATATCAGTGCTAGCAAGGCAACAGCTTGAATTTAGGTTTGGGGGTTTTGCCAATAAAAAGCAGCATCAGAGCCATACTGTTGTAATGACACTAATGAGGTCATTCATTCATTTCCATTGCATCTGAATGTGAAAAGAGTACTTTTCTTCAGCAAATATGCATTAAATTGATGAAAAGTGACAGAAATTTTATTTAATGTTACAAATGATATCCATTTCAAATTTATATGCAGTTCTTTTGAAAAAAGAACCCTAAAAAATGTATCACTGTTTCAACAAAAATATGAAGCACTTTTTCAGTAATTGCTGCTGAAAACCCAGCTTTGCCTTTACAGGAATAAATTACATTTTAAAACATATTAAAATCGAAAACTGTTTTTTTAAAGTTGTAATAATATTTCACAATATCACAGTTTTTACAGTATTTTTGATCAAATATTGCAGCTTTGTTGAGCATACGAGACTTTCAAAAACATTGAAAAATTGCACTGACTTTGAATGTGTGAACGTTGTGTATAATTTTTTTTTTTAAAAAGGACACTTAATACTAAAATGATCTACATTGCAAAATTTGAATGAAGTCTGTATGCTAAAAGATCATGAAACCCGCATTCCAGCACTAGATCAGAATAAAAGTAATAAAAGTGCTGCCTTGCATACACTGTTAATATATGGCATGCAATGACTCATATAAACATTATTTGCAACACTTTCACAATGCCCAGTGTATCTAAATGTGAACTCATTATACAGAAATATAACATTAAATGGGACTACTGAGTATCCAAAGGCCCAACACATGATATGCACATGACTGTGAATGAAATGGACAGTTTAGTTCTGGCTGGCATATAAATGACTGATACACACCATATAAAACTGCAGGCGGTAATGTTTCTTCACTAAACTCAGTACAAACATGCAGAAACCTGTAAAAAGCAAATAACATGCGGTTAATTTCCTACAATACAGAAGACATTATAAACCTTATCACTGTTTACTGTATCATTCTGATTTCCATTTAAAGAAATGTATTTGAAAGACAGCAGACAAGCATTTGTTTATCCATTTTTGTTTTGGAAAGCTTCCATATAACTGTTATGACAGCAGCACACATCATTATAGGTTATTTTGTTTTTGTACATTCTTTGTACACACTGCATTATGCCTTATACTGTAAATTCTGATTTATATATTCTCTATGATGATGACCATTAAGCTGTGCTGGAGAGAGCGCAAAGTTTAGTGAGAAGAAATGACTGCAACAGTTGCCAGCAAGCTGTGCATTTATGGCCATAACAGAGGCAGAGGTACATGAACACAAATCTACTGTGCATCTACTTTTGCAGCAGCGTCTCTGTCATGGCCCTGAGCTGCTCCGCACTCATGAGATTTTTATACAAATTTGTGAAGTTCATGCAGTTTGAGTGATGCTGTCATTAAAGCAAAAGGGCAACACAAATATTAAAACATTATAAAATTCATGTTTATTTGTTTATTCAACTTTTCACTCTAAACATTTTTGACACTCAAGGTTGTGCTACAGTTTTGGGCAGTAACGCATTACTTAGTAACGCGTTACTGAAATTTGATTACTTTTTTAGTAACGGAGTAATTTAACGCGTTATAATTTTCAAAATAGTAATTAGAGTATAGTTACAAGCCGACGTCTCCATACGTTTCTGCCACGTTACATTGCTGACAGAATGCAATGTTTTATAATCTAGAGATTGTAAAAAAGGATGTAGCACATGCAGGTCGAGTCAAGTGCCAGTGGGGGATAGGCCTGCTCCCGCGAGACACGACGCAAACCGAGTGCGGCGGGGGACGAGATGGGCGCGTGCTGGTGCGGCGGGGTTTTGCGGGTGGGTAAACACTCGTGTGTGTGCGGGATACGGGAGAATAAAATGATTCACGGGACTCCCGCAAAATAGAAACATCTACACATAAAATATCTAAAACAAATAAATTGTTATTTATCTATTGCACAAAAACAACATGAACTAATATAAAATATAAACGATTAACAGGTGCAAGCGTATGCAGAGTTTCTATTTAGGCTATAACACGTGTTTGCAGCATTGAGCAATGCAGTGCTGAAATTTGCGTGCTCACGAATCCTCTCATTATAGCACACGAATTCTAGACATTATGAAAAATTCATTATGCATATATTTATTGTGTAACAGAGATTTGTGAGATTATAAAGCAGCTCTTTGTGGCATCTTCCAGCCAAACCAGCAAGCAGCAGCCGCTTGCTTAGTAAAAAATAACAGTAGGTTCTTGAATGTTGAGCGTGATTAAGCACGCATGCTGTGATTTCATAAATTTCATGGAGAAAAATGTAATGTAACTTGTAATGTAACTAATTACTTTATAAATAAATTAATTATAACAGTAACGTGATTACTTTTAAAAGGAGTAATCAGTAATCAGTAATTTGATTACATTTCAGAGTAACTTGCCCAACACTGTTGCTTATGTATCTACAATTCAAAAGTTTGGGTTGGTAAGATTTTTGAATGTTTTTGAAAGAAGTGCCTTATGATCACCAAGGCTGCATTTCTTAAATTAAAATTACAGTAAAACAGTAATATTGTAATATTATTACAATACTACTGCAAATTATTTTAATGAAACAGCTAAGCTGTTTTACTCCAGTCTTCAGTGTCACGTGATCCTTTATCATTCTAATATGCCGATTTGGTGCCCGAGAAATATTTCTTATTATTTATCACAGTTAAACAACTTTTACAAAGTAAACTTTTACAACTTAAACAATTTTTTTCAGGATTAATGAAAAGAATGTTCAGAAGAACAGTATTTATTTGAAATAGAAATTATTGTAACATTATTAAAGTCTTTACTGTCACTTTTGGTCAAGGTATGTGTGCTTGCTAAATAAAAAACCTTTGAACGGTAGCATAGCTGCAGGTGAATAGCTTGTTGGCACAGAGCAACAGCATATTTATATAATTAAAGCATAAAAGCATATGTCAAAGTGACCAAGCATACAATCAACTTGAATACCATTCGATATATATATAATCTATAAACAATATATAAACTATGCTATAAAGCTAAGTGTGCACTGTGGGCTATTGACCTAGAGTCATAAAAGTTTCAGTGGAGTGTTTAATGCGAGTTGCCAGTTACACTCACCTGCTAAATACAGTGCAAAAGAAATAAACCGATGATAACGCACAAGGAACTGCAAAGGTTCCTCCCTTTGAACGAGTGCGCCGAAATAATCAGCCACGGTCTCACCATAAAAGAAGTAGTTCACACAAATCAAGAAGTACCTGAAATACAAGGTGCATTTGTGTCAAGATCTGATGATTTGAGGGAAAGAAATGTATTTGATAGAAACAATACAAGGCCCCTTTCAGCTGCTTGGCTGTCATCTTGTTTTGTTTGGACAAAGCCTGCAGGTGGGGTGTACTTTATGCTAGGTTCCAACATGGAAGTGCACTTTGCTCAAGTCCAGTTAATCACTACTTTATCTATAAAAAAGGTAACTGCTAAAACGTGAGAGAGTGGGTGTGTGTTTGCTTGTAGTTGACTGTCCGTACATGAATCAGAGAGTAGGGGGAAGGGTGGAGAGATAAGGGGTGAAAGGAAAGCTTTAAATGGTACCTAGACAGCATTTCACTTACCAGCTAAGAGTCCTAAACCATGGTAGTTCATAGGAATGGTAAACTCTGTAGCCAATGGTTATAATTTCATGAAAACACTTGATCTGAACACCCATAACCTATAAAAAAAGATTATAAAAATGTAAGCTGTAATAAAAACAAAGTATGTTGTAAGAGTTGAACACATTCAAAAAGCACTTTTGAAATTTCTGTCAAACATAGAGTTAAAACACTGTAGGAGTTTTAGTGGTATTTTTATATTATGACAAATCAGGTAGGGTTAAAAATCAGCTAAAATGACAGAATGTGGCCCAAAGGGTTTGTAGGAGGACAGATGAAATGTTTTGTAAATGCTCTCTATAGTAGCCACAAACGCTGGCTAGCCAGGGGTCAGTGTGTTTGTCTTGTTAATTGTGTTTGCGCGGTACATATATGGTTTGTACTCACACTTACCACAAATATAAGCATAATGGGTCCCAAATAGATGATAAGAAAGAAGCCAATGATCATTGTCAATGACAATATGCCTCTTATCCACCAGTTCTTCCACCTGTTGAGATAAAAAAAAAAATTATCAATTTGAATGCAGACAAATAGAAAACTACAGTTTTGCAAGAAACCTGTCCAGACAGTTAAAAAGTTTGTATATGAAAATACATTTATACTGCAAGTACTGTTCAGTTTGATTTAAGTTTCAATGCTGAACATTCAAGATGTATTTATGATATTCTGCGCTTTGTGAGAACAAAACTGATGGGATAGATTTATGCCAATGGTGCCATAAATGTAATAAATGGGGCTCAGTGAGAGATGTGAATTCTTCGTTTTCTGGCCCACAGTGTAATAAACTGTTTGCAGGTGCCACAACTCATGCAAGCCACTGAAAAGAATGGGAGGGAATTTGTCAATGGAGAGAAAGAGAAAGGGGAGGGAGAATGGGAAAAAAAAGTGCAGCATCATCACAAAATGTGGTGGGTAGCCAGGCGCCGGCATTCAGGCATGTCATTGGACCAGCGCCTCTGCGGTCTTTTAAAGAGGCTGCAGCAAATCCCACCAACAGAACAGAAAAACTGACAAGGATTAGGATTGTTCCTAATAAAGATCCCGTTTAATCTCTTTGAGGGACCATTTCCCTTTTGACCGACCCCTAACCTCATCTGCATATCACTAGAGTCTGTCTTATAAATGTGAATAGCTGAGCAACACACTTGGCTGTATGGTTATGTGTCAGCTTTCAAAGATTAACCAGATCAATTTTTACAAGGCACTGATTTTACGAAAAATTCCTTCATGTTTGGAAAGGGTTGTTTTTAGAGAATATTAGTGTACAGGTTTCCTATTTTCCCAGCGAAAACAGGTTCAACCGGTTTGTGATACATCAGAGACTCATAGTTGCCCATGTGGGGCCTAAATATCCATACATGTACATAATGCCGAGTTCAGGATCATTGGGTACCTAGATGACAAACCCTCCAGGGCTTTGTTGAGACACTGTGGAGTGTTATCTGTGGAAGGTGGTACGTCTGGTGTGTCCGCTTTGGAGTCGCCCTCTATTTCTCCTTCCCCCTCACCAGGAAAAGTGAGCTTGTCATCTCCATCTGCCTCCTGCAGAGTGTAAACACACGGTGAGGAAAAAAAAAGAGAGAGAGAATTAATGCACTAATTTCAAGGCAGATAATTATATACACTTAACAACACAGGCATAAACAAACAATTTTATATTGCATTTTATGACACAAAATGTTAACGTGGCATTGTTGTGCAGTTGCTAAAGTGTGTGTGTTTGTTTTAAACAGGGGTGCTTTAACTGGTCTCTGTCAAACTACTTTGTAAACATGGCATCAGTAAATCAACTGCTTTTAAGGCATTTTTGCTATTGGTGATAGACACAATAGGATTTTTCAAATGGCTTTTGGATTAGGATTACTGCAGAAAATAAGCTCTGTGACCAATAAAAGTTTTGTTAATCGTCTAATACATTTGATTATCTTCACAAATGAATGTAACTTATGAATTTTGAAGCCAAATACAATCACCAGAATCAAAGGGATTATGGAACTAGAAGTGATATATGTGATATTATGGTTTTTGTCTAGAAAAATACATCATCCCTGCAGCACTCTGCATGTTGCAGCTCCCATTCATAGCAATATGAGTGAACTGTCTTGAGTCTTTTTTTATGGAATATTACACAACAACACACCAAGAAATACTTCCAAAAACAATGAATTAGGTGAGAGAACCACCAGACACTTGGATGGAAACTCAAAACAAAACTCACAATTCACAATGTCATAATTCAGTAGTCTTTTGCAACCACCCTGAAATGCAGCCCTTCATGGAAATCACAGATTTACCAGTCAAAGTAACAGAGAGCGACGGTGGATAGGATATTTGCCGGCATGACTTATGCAAATGCTAGACAAATGCCTCTGAGGAAAATCAATCGGGCTTGAGGACATGGCACCCGAGTAGGTGCAGTACAGTAGACTGAAGATACACGTCTGCTCGACGCAAGGTGAAAAGATGCTGCTTTCTCATCTTTCACTGTTGTCTTGGCTAGCACAACACAACGACGAGCCAAAAAACAGAATAAAATATGGCCTGTAACAGTAGCAGAGGAAACTAAGGGATGCTTGCTTGGGGTGGCGGGGGGTGTACTAAAAGAGTTGAACAAATATGTCATCATAACAGCTTGTGGTTATGATTTAATGAATAACTCAACATGTTCACAAGGGCAGAGTTACTTACTGAAATGTATCATGTCTCATGTAATCGCTCTAACAGTGTTTCAAGCACCAGTTTACAGCATTTATAGTTGAGAGAGAAGAACAATTTACATGTACTGTACTGGATAGATATCCAAATGAATCAATACAGCATGCAATCAAGAACAAAACTGAATCGAATTAAGAGCTTGTGAATTTTGATTCAAATCGATTAGTGAAATCTGTGTCAATACTGAGCCCTAATGTTCACTGATAACATCACTGTGGGAAAATATTACTGGCTAACAAGGATCGGTCATTGCCAGTTTGTAAGCCTCTACATGTGCAGGTTTTTCAGCAGCAGCCCACATCCTGGAAAGCCTGATGTGTAATTGTCTCATAATCTGCAATAAATCTGTAATCTGGCTTTAAATGCTGTGCCGGCAGTCTACCACTGCGATCACAGAGCGGTTCACAAAGTAGCTGATCTGCCTTTCAGACCGAAAAACAAACTATTGCAAGCTAAAGAAAAAAAATCCCAAATGCAGCTTGTTTTACAGCACCTAAACGTAAAAAAAGGCCACAGCAAACAAGATACATTCTGGTAAATTAATATGTAATACTGCGTAGACCTAATGCTCCTCTACGGCCTACAAACTTTCTAAATAAATAACATTAGCAGTACTTCTATAACAAAGGTTATTTCACATATTCCATGCCTTGTTCCATGTTTTGGCTTGAACTGTCTGTCACATGCATAAGTATGAATTGCAGAGGTCACATAAAAGACACACTGTTGTCCAGAAGTCAGTGATTCATGGCCAGAATAAGCTCTGAATGTGCTACAGACTTTATGCCAAGCAAAAGTCTGGTTCCTGTGAGACTATGCTGGCTTAGTTATTCATAGATTTTGTGTATTTTGTGGTGTTTCTTTCAAAAACCCTTACTGACAACCAAATTTGGCAATGTATGAGCAAGATGAACATTGTACAGTTTCCAAAATTAGACAGTGAACCAAAGCCCTTGGACCATGACTGTAAGCAGCTGTGCTCATGAAGTAATTGGGAGCAAGTGTTGAGCAGGGAGGTCACTCATATCTGAAACAAGTCTTAGATTAAGGCTGGTAAAAGAAACCCTCTGCTAACTTTTTAATGAGGACACACTCAAGCCCCCAGAAAACATTCATGGAAATGTACAGATCTGAGCAACACTCATTCCAGCTATCAGCTACATCAGTGTAGTCCAACTACATTTTGTGCAATGTGATAATGGTTATTTTCGAAAAGGAAACAGAAGGCAACAAACAAACTGCAACATTATCCCCTTCATACTCTGCCAGGACCAGGACAATAGACAAATGAGAAGAGAGAGTTTCCTAACCCTACAGATGAGTAGACCTATTATTAGCCTGAGGGTTTCACTAAATGGTAGTAGCATTCTGCAGTCCATTCAAGAAAAAGAATCAGCTGATATATTTCCACTATTTAAATGACACTCAACAGTCAATAGGAAACTACAGCTCTTTAAACCTAATAGTAAATCACCCAGTTCAAACCGGCTATTTTACTTTCATACAGATTTATTTTGTTCCCTGATGCACACTTATAATGTTAGTCAAGGTTTCTTGCATCAGTTCACATAAATTTTTTGCAAGTGCCCAATTTCATTTTATAGTTTCAACTGTTTGACAAGATAAAACTACATTAGTCTACAAAAACAATGAACCCATAATCTGCATAATTTATTAATAATACAATAATAATTAAATTATTATGTTCAATATATTTATAAAGGGGTCATATGATGCGATTTTATCTTTCTCTTTGGAGTGTTACAAGCTATTGGTGCATAAAGAAGATCTGTAAAGTTGCAAGACTAAAGTATCAAATCCAAAGAAATATTCTTTATAAGAGTCAGCCACGCCTACCTAAAACGACTCGTTCTAACACGCCACCCCCACATGTCTACGTCACTGTGTTGGAAGATTTGCATAACACCGCCAAAATGATCACGCAAAGAAAGAAGGAGTAAAGTTATTCTCGCTTGTAGTCTGGTGTTGCCACCGCCACGATGTTGTGGAGATGCTGTGTGTTTCGGTGTGAAAGCGAAACTACTTTGTTTGGCCTTCAAAAGAGGACGATATCCACTTCATCACGCCTTGAGCTGATCCGTGCTGGTCGCTGAGAAAAAACATCAACTTCGCGCTGTCAATCGCCGGATCGGCTTTCACCGTGGACGAAGCGAGTCCAGCCGGGCGGTTGTCACATGTGGTTGCCGCAAGCCCGCTGGCGGGCCACTCCTTCGGCGAATCCGTCGGCCGCACCGTTCTCAAGCACGCCGGCCGCCGCTCACTCTAGCCCGACGTGTGTGACTCTGTTGACACATTTATGGAGGACGGCTTCCTGAACCTCTGCAGAGTATTGGTCTTACAGTGGAGCAGTTCAAACTTTGCAAGGACGCTGGTGCTTCTGACTACACAGCCTGTAAGAAATTTTTTATATTTAAAAGAATTTGCCACTGATGATTACAACGCGAGGTTTTAAGCAGTCGTAAGAGTAGGGCTTGTTGTTTGTCATTCTCCGATCACAAACGCAGACAGGCTAGCAAAGTGTAAAACCAGTGAAGTCATTATAACAGTAATGATGTCCACACTGGATGCAACAAATGCCTAGTTTGTAATGGGTTTTATTTGTTTTGTCTGGTCGTGCCGGGAGACGGCATTACAGTATGGTAGGGGCGTAACATTTTTCCGTCACACGCTTGAGGTATTCAATCACAATGCACTGGATAGCTGGCAATCACAGCACACCTCACTTTTTCAAAATGAGCTTTGTAAAAATCTATGCGTTCAGAAAGGCGGGGCATAGAGGAGAAAAAATAATGTACAGTATGTGGGAAAAAATGTTTTTGAACCTAAACGCATAAACACATTGCATACACCAATTTACAGAGAGGACTTGGAGAAATAGTGATGCCAAGATTAAGAGCAGGACACAGTCATTTAAATAGGACACTACGCGTTATAGAGACGCATCCTGCTGGTTTGTGTGAGTGTTGTCAGACATTAGAAACCATAGGACATGCACTTTAAGCGGCAGAAGACATGAAGAGCAGAGGAGAAGCATGATGAAGAATTGAGACGAGATGGGTTGCAGGGGCAGGCATTAAAGATACATACTGCAGAGTGATCGGATTAGAAACAGAGAATGAGTAATGTCTTAATTAGAGCGGGTTTGATGAGGAAAACAAGCTGGAGGAGTTAAACTGGAGTAACATTGCAGGAGAATAATCCAGAAGATGGCGGTAATGCAGCGCTCGTGGATGCATCCGCCGTTAAACCGCGAAGAAGAAGAAGAAGAAGAAGACGACGAGGAAGAAGAAGACACCCGAAACGTTAGCTCCAAAAACACAACAACAACAAAAAGGAGGATTTATCAGCTAAGGACGTAACTTGATGTAAGTACAGCTTGTTGTTGTCGTGCGTCCAGACTCTAGAGAAATGTTTCGCATGACCGCATGTTGTTTGTGTTCAGCTTCCGGTGATCATCAGAGAAATCCGCGGAGAAACCGAGCATGGCTTCGTCAGGCGACACCACACAGACCGCAGGTACCTCTCTCTCTGCCTTCCAGAAGCGTTTCAGACGAGCCTGGACCGAGACAAGCATCTGAACTAACCACAGATACGTGTGCGCTTTCTCCAGAGGCTTCGTGCGGTTTACCTCCGAGTCTGAAAAGGCCTGTTTTATTCGGCTTTCCTTCCTTCATCGTTACTCTAACAGCGTGTTGTTGTCAGTTATTTCATTTAAATGCTTGTTAGAGGACCCCTGCAAAGCTATCGCAGAGATTTGAAATGAAGTATCGCTGAAACGGCAACAACATGGCTGTTGAAGTCTGCAAAAACGCTCGAGAAGCAGATCAGCATATTATACTGATTTCGGAAGATCATGAGACACTGAAGACTGGAGGAATGATGATAAATTCAGCTTTGATCACATGAATAAACTACATTTTAAAAAAAAAAAAACCAGATGCTCACCAAGAGAACAAAGCTGTTTCACACTGTAGGATTTCACCATGTCAGATGTGGCTGGGAATCGAAGGGGCCCGCGACACCTAAGCCCAGTGAGGGCAATCAATCTAGGAAGCATACCGCTAGAGAGTTCGATTAAAGTGCAATATTCAAAATGGCATTGTATTTCTGTGTTTAAATTTACATTTTCCATTACCCACACGTGCAAAGTTTGGTGTAAAATGAAAATTAAATTATATAATTTACATTCGCCATTTCCAACAGTAGTCTTAATATGTAAATTGCATGCACATTTGAACGCTTTATAAGTTGCGAAATGAAAATGTATAACACAAATTGATTTGATGTGTAACATGTTCAAGCAGAAACGGTAGCAAAATTATCATTTAAATGCTATTTGTCCTAAACGCATTTAAACTAACAGTTAGAACACTCAGGATTGCATTTTCATCATGACGCAGTATGTCAGCTGCATCACGGGACAATTTTGTTATTTTAATTAGAAAGATAAAGAAAAAATGAATTAAATTTTCTTCTCTTTGTAGGAAGAAGGGGCAGCTTTGGTATTGATGACCCGAACAGTGAGTATAAACATGGACAAACCACTTGATTCTCAATCGGTCTGTTTTGGCTCATTGATGAGCGCGTCTTCTTTCTCTCACTGTTCTTCAGTGTCTGTGAGACTGGTGCTGGTGGGAATGACTGGAGCAGGTAAAAGCTCCTCCGGAAACACCATCCTGGGCAGAAAAGCCTTCAGAGTCGTCAAAAGCCCTTCTTCTGTGACTAAAGAGTGCTCGAAAGAGACCGAGAGTGTGGCTGGAAGAGACATCACAGTAGTAGATACACCGGGCATGTTTGACACAGACATTTCAGAGGAGGAGCTTCTGACACAGAAGATCAGTAAGTGCATAAACATGACCGCACCTGGACCTCACGCCATCATCCTGGTCATTAAAGTGGATGCGTTCACTGAGGAAGAGAGACTCTCGGCGGAGAAGATCAGAGCCATATTTGGAGAAGCAGCAGATAAACACACAATCGTCCTCTTCACTCACGGGGATGAACTGACCAGCTCTATTGAAGAATTCATGGAAGCCAACGAGGCTCTGCAGGAAATCTTGAGTCGCTGTGGGGGAAGACATCATGTGTTCAACAATAAAGACATGGAGGATCGTAACCAGGTTGTGGAGTTCCTGCAGAAAGTAGATGGCGTAGTCGCTGCTAGTGGAGGTGAACATTACACCAGCGACTCGTACCAGCACGTGGAGCTCATGCTGAAAACTAGACCAGAGGAACTGAAGAAGCTGTATGAGAAGAAACTACAAGACATACAGAGAGAACTGGAGGCCAGAATTGCTGAAGAGATGAAGAAACTGCAGGAGAGAATAGAGACACTGACAGTGTCCGAGCAAGAGAAAGAGGAGAAGATCAAAGAGCTGGAACGACTAAACCAGTGTAAACTGACAGAGTACAAGCGTTATTATGAAACCAAGCTCAGAGAGGCCAGACAGGAGGAAGAACAGACCTGTACTCATCCAAATATAATACAAAAGATCTTTCAGCAGATTCGCAAAATCAAATCTTAATCACATTCTGGTAATATGTGTATGTATGTTAGCCCCAGTCAGTCAAACACAGCTGAAGCAGCTCAGGTGTTCAGGATCGCTTGATGATTACAGACAGCTGTGCTGGAGCAGTGGTTCCCAACCCTGGTCTGGAGGCACCCCAGCACTGCACGTTTGCATGCCTCCTTGATCAAACACACCTGATTCAGGTCATCAGCTCATTAATAGACACTCCAAGACCTGAAATTAGTGTGTCAGAGAAAGGAGACATGCAAAACGTGTTGGGGTGCCTCCAGGACCAGGGATGGGAACCACTGTGTTGGAGCATTGGAGCCGAAGTCTGCAGGACAGTAGCTCTCAGTAGGCTTAGAAACCCCTGCTATACAGTATGTGAACCCTTTGTAATACGTGTATATGTGTACCATCTAACTACCATTGATCATTTATATGTACCATTCATCTGTGTACTGCATAGAGTCTATAGCAGCCGTTCTCAGTCCCAGTCCACGTGTTGTGTTTCTCTGGTCACTTCAGAGGGTTGTTATATCCCAATATTTCCTGTAAATAAGCTTTTGTACTGTAAATAAGCTTTTGTACTGTAAGCATTTGTACTGTAAATAAAGAACTTGGCACAGTTTTGTCATATTTGTCCTTGTAGGAAAGAATTTCTTGAATTGTGTGATAATTTAATTTTGTGTCCGATGTCATTAGCAGTAATCACAAATAAGTTTTATGTGTGATTACTTAATGTCTTAACAGAGACAACACCTTTTCTCCAGGCCTGACGACAAACACCACTGTAAGTTTAAAACAAAACCACCCAAGTTTACACGGATGTGAGCTATCATTGCGAGTGAGAAAAACACTAATAAACAAGCGAACATGCACTTTTGGCACATGTGCAAGTGCAGTGTGAAACACTGAGCCGGAAAGCAGCGTTAGGATTGAACATCTCGCAAGGGTACAGCAGAAGTAAGGGTTTGGGTGTCTCTTGACCGAGAGCTTATTAAAGTTATGGAAGAATATGCGACGAGCGGACCCAAAGGAAGAAGCACCTTTGCTGAATTAAAGGAAGTTCGTCTAGATATTACAGTTAAAGCCTGTTCGAAGGTAATCCTTGGGGAAGTTACTGGCACTCTTGATTAACATCTGAAGACTACAGGGCTGCTAGAGGGAGTTTTCTTCTCGCGGTCTCCAGCAGGTAGGGGGCGGTAGTGCGTCTGTGAGCTGGTTGCCTCTCGCAGATCGGAAGAAGAAGACTGTTTTCCTGGACGCTTGTGCGTCTGATGCTAGGCCTGGCATCGAAACAGTTCAAAGATGAACTGTTCGAACATGACCTCAAACGATATTTTCCTGTAAGGTAAGTTTAAAACCATGCTCTTCCACCAGCTCTTATGTTGAGTCGTGTGAATAAGGGTAAAGTCACGATATGGGATATATACACTAGCATGAAAGCTACGTTCACATTGTCAGTGCGAATCCGATTATATGTATGCGATTGGAATCGATCTAAAGTTGTTGTTCGGCCACACTTCACAGTTGCTCAGCTCCAGTTTGTGTGTCCAGAATATCAGCAATGGTTTACATCAAGCGCCTTCAACCGCGGATCCCAGTAAAGTTTGAGCACAAATCATCTGTGTTTAAGAATTGAAACACGGGTGAAATGCACGATAGTCGGATTTAATCACCCTGAAACGAAAGCAAGATGATACTATAATGATATATTATTGGCGAAACCGGTACTGCTGATGTCAGTGTGCTGGACACATACAGTTACAGTATTGTTCTCAGAATTCAGTCACATGAGCTTCCTTTATCTACACTTGTCAAGATGATTACTTCTTCCTCATTCCACACTGCAGATACTGACAGCTGATTCATCTGCTGACTAACACAGTTGTGTGTGTGTGTGTTTGTGTCGCAGCAGGTTTTAGGCCACCTATCGATAATGGCAGAAATGATCAGAGGTTTGAATGTGGTGTTACTGGGAAGAACAGGAATTGGGAAAAGTGATTCAGGAAACACAATCCTGGGAAAGGAAGCTTTCAAATCAAAGAAAAGCTCTACTTCAGTCACACGAGACGTAGCTGTGGAATCTGGGAGGGTCTGCGGACGATGGGTCACTGTTTATGACACACCAGGACTGTTTAACACAGAGCTGAGTGATCGTGAGATGCAGCATAAACTTATGAAGACCCTCCAGAGATGCGAAGCTGATCCCTGTGTGTTTCTGCTGGTCATCAAAGCGGACAGATTCACTGAAAAAGAGAGGAAAACTGTGGAGAAGATCGAGGAGCTGCTGGGAGAGGAGCGCCTGAAGAAAACCTGGATTCTCTTCACTAGAGGAGACGAACTGGAGGATGGAAACACGACTATAGAAGAATTCATCAGTCTGTCTGAGCCACTGAAGAACCTCGTTCAGAAATATGATCAGAGATACCACGTGTTCAACAACAAGAACAGAGGACATACTGGACAAGTTCAAGAGCTTGTTATAAAAATATTCAAGCCACACATGAACAGTTTGGGTGAGTCTTTTATACCAATATTAATTATTCTGGACACTTTTTAATCAAAATGATTTGCCATGAGTGTATTTTTTCTTTGTTATGAAGGAGATGTCCTAGAGACATGGGAGCATAATCCACAAACGAGGAAAATGCCTCGCGCTCCTGTCTCCAGTCTCTCATCCCGACGGATAGTTCTTCTGGGTAAAACTGGAGTTGGGAAGAGTGCAGCTGGAGGCACAATCCTGGGACAGAGAGAGTTTAACTCTGTGATGAGTACGAGTTCAGTAACCCGTGACTGTTCAGCTGCTCGCGCCACTGTTTCAGGCAGATCTGTGTCTGTGGTTGATGCTCCTGGATTATTCGACACACAGATGAAACCTGAAGAGTTAATGACAGAGATAGCCAGAAGTGTGTATTTATCCAGTCCTGGACCACACGGTGGGAAGGGTGCAGCTGGAGGGCACAACCTGGGGGGGACAAGAGGAAGGTGAGTTTGTCACTTCTTGATGAGGGTAACGAGTGTCAGTAACCCGTGGGGGACCTGTTTCAGGCTGCTCGCGCCATTGTTTCAGGCAGAATCTGTGGTTTTCTGTGGTTGAGCTTTACTGGAGTATTCGGGCCCCCACCACAGATGAAACTGAAAGGAGTAGAGGTTAATGGGGGAACAGGGAGTAATTAGCCACGAAGGCGCTTATTTATCCAGTCCTGTGGGAACAAGCCAAGCCTTTCTGATTGTGTTACTGTGGAATATGAGATTAAACTTGGGAACTATTGAGCAGCCTGTTTCCTTCAGCTTGATTGAGAGGTGTTTTGGCAAGGGAAGTGTTTGTAACAATTACTCCACAGTTACTCTGCACTCATGTAAGGGATCCGCTAGATCGAAGGGGGAGTCAAAGCAAAAAAAAAGGAAAACTCATGATGGGAGAGCACGGAATTTTACAAACTTATCTCAATTATCAGGTGTGGAAGGGGCAGAGAATCAACATTCTTCAACAAAAAAGAGGATCAGAGCTAAAAACAGGGAGAAAAGCAGGTGAATGATTCCTGGCAGGGGGAAGATTGAACCAATGATAGAAGCCAGAATGGGAGGGGGGACACTACAGTAAACAGATGTTGAAGAGGACAGGATTTCAGACGGAGGGAGGGAAGAAAGGGGGAAGAACGCAGAGGGAAAAAACAAACATTGAGGAGAAAAAAAGGACATGAGCTTGAGAAGGAGGGAGAAAAAGAACAAACAGATTCCATCTCTGCTTCTGACCTTCTTCTCTCAAGAGATTCTGACAAAAACGAAAGCAAGCCGCGCAGGCAAGACGAGGTGAAGAGACGAGAAGAGAGGAGGAAAAAGAAAAAAAAACAGAAAAGAGAAAGACTTGGAAGAGAGTGAGAAAAAAAGAGGACAGGAGGGGAGCGGGCGTCAGAGCAGGAGATGGAAAGGCATAGAAGAAGCGAAGGTGACTGAGGAGGATGGAAGAGGAAGAGAAGAAGCGATGGAGGGACAAAAACACAAGTAACAAAGAGGGGGGAGGGAACCTGAGGAGGAGGTGAGAAAACAGGAAAAAACAGAGGGAAGAGCGGTCGAAAGCCGGACGAGGACAACCTAGAGGCGCGAGGGGGGGGGGCGAGAGCTGAAGAGAAGAGAACGGAAGAAGGTAAAGGGAGAAACAAAAAAGAGACCACTTTGTGGGGTTCGTTAGTTTGAATACGGGCGCTGGAGATTCTTTTCAAACACTTCTGGTTAAAAAGGCGCTGGGTGGATTATGAAAGTTGTTCACTTTCTGGGTCTACAGCTTTTTCTCGTGTGAAAAGGGGGAGGGGGGGACCCCCCGAAGAGCAAAAACCATAGCAAGAGGGGCAGAACAAGCACAGGAAAGGAGAGAGCCTCTCGGATCATGATCTTGTCCAGTGGGAGCTTTGATGGCTTCAAGTTTGGGGACAACAACTGGGGAGACAGGAGAGAATGGAAAGATAAAAGGAAACTAAGGGGTACCACAAGGGAGAGGAGAGGGGAAAGGACTTTGGAAGGGGGAAACGGATGAAGGCCCAAGGCAGTAGGAAGCTTGGTGTGCTGAAGGAAACCCAAACTACCTACAGAAGCCAATGCAGTGAATTCAAACACAGTCACGTCATCGGCAGAACGACTAAACAGCTGGGAAAGGCAACAGGCTAATACAAGTCGGATGGGGACCACAAGAGCTCTGGACTGGCCTTCCTCAGGGGCCACGTTATTTCAACATGCAGACTTAAATTTGATTATATAATAAAAAAAAAAACCATGTGTTCCTTCCCACTGTAATTTCGGTTAGACCACACAGGAGGCAGGGTGGACTCTGGTGCCAACATCTCTAACCGTCCCCAATATAAGGAGCTATTCAGCACATTTAAACAGAGATTTCAGTGTTTCTGGGTGCATGATGCAGGACAGGTGAGTTCTTACTACTTCTCCTCTTCTTGATTTTCTGCTGTTGTTAAAGCAGTAACAATGTTCTCCAGCAGTCTTTTATCAGCTTCCGTGCTTTCAGATCTCTATTTGACCTTCTTCTCTCCTACACATGTTAATTAACTCTGGTGTGGTTTGCTTCTCTTACTGTTCATTATGATCACGGTCATCATTCTCATTTATGATAAAAGATCTCATGCATTTGCTGCGTTAAAGCACAAAAACATTTGCTTTAGTAAATGCTACTTGTTTATTTCTCAAATCAGTGTAATTTATTTTCAGGTAGATCTGAAGTGTGCAGAAGGTGAGAGGAAACAGATCTCAAGCTAAAATAAGATGCAGGTTTGTACTATATCATTACCCACCCAGCACCAGACGTCATTTGGACGTCGTTTTTTTGGGCTAAATCAAGTCGGCCCGTCATGGACTTCTTTTAGCCCAAAAAGCGACGTTGAAAATTGGTCTCAGTTTGGTCCTCGGATTTGGTCCAAATTTAGCCCAAAAATCGACGTTTAAAATGGGGTTTTGTTTGGTCCATCTAATTTAGTCCAAATTTAGCAGAAGCACGTTTATTTCGGACGACATAGCCCTAATAAATAGATTATAGACATTTGACATGAAGCACTGTTGAATATATTGAAATATATTTTGAAAATATATAAAAAAAAATAAAAAAAAAGCGGAAAAAATTAGGTCTCAGGAGACAGTTTACGAATATTCATGCGTTAAAAAAGTAAATGTTATTTCTACACCACGTTTACCATTTCTAAAGCTATTATAATGATATTATAAATTCTGTGTGACTTCTACGTGCTTTAATAGGCATGTGCACTGATCCGGAGCGGAGGAAGTCACCATGGAAACGGAGCGGAGGAAGTCACCATGGAAACGGAGCGGAGGAAGTCACCATGGAAACGGAGCGGAGCGGAGGAAGTCACCATGGAAACGGAGCAGAGGAAGTCACCATGGAAACGGAGCGGAGCGGAGGAAGTCACCATGGAAACGGAGCGGAGCGGAGGAAGTCACCATGGAAACGGAGCGGCAGTTCAACTGTCAGCAGCAACTCCCGTCTCTCACTGTTTTTATCACAAATTTCAGGTAAGTTTAGTCTCTACAGTTACACAAATACTACATACAAGCGTTCATGACACTTTATTTCATGTAAATGACACGCTTCCGTTGAATATTTACTTTATAGAAATGGTTAACGTTAAGTGTCTTCGGAAAAAGTCCGTTAGCATCTCAACCGTAAGGCTAACTATAAGGTTAACTAGTTATAGACTTGAGCTCTTCTTTCTGAAAGTTTGGGCTTTTAATGTCATCTTAAAAGCGTTTTTTTATATAAATGTTTTGCTGGCAATTTGTCAATGGATGAATGGAAGTAAGCTAATTAAATTAACCTGTACAGTTAATCGGATACGGATCCGTCACTTACATGGAGCTGAAAATGGGATAAAACTTACGTTAATTAAGAGGTTTTGATCTTTCATGCTAAACATATGATACCACTTGTTCTGTGATTTTCAGAAGCGAAAAAAAAAAAAAAAAAAACACACTCTACGAACCGGGAAGTTCTGATTTAAAATTCTGAGGTAGATGCTGACAGAGTTATAGAAAACAAGGTGATCTGAGGGGAAAGCGTATTAAATAACTTTATATGCATCTTTCACAGCATCTTTTGCCTATATCACCATGCATCTGTAATTTTCTTTTGTGGGTGTTTGCTTGTTAGTTATTTTAAAAGGGCTTTGATGTCCAAACATAAGTCACACTGTAGGAGCATTACTAAATAAGTAAACCTAAAAATTTACATTGTTATTAAATCCTTTTTTGTATATTCTGTAAATTATTTTTCTTTTCTGGATGTCGCCTCTGCCATTGCCAGGTTTATTATAAACTATAGCATTGTATAATAAATATTGTTGACTCTGACAGATTGTTCATGTTGCTAGATTCTTCCATGCTGACGGCCGTGCACTAGACTAGAGCGTATCTCCTGTGAAGAAACATCTCTAGACATAGAAGATAGGACTAGTAAGTAATCCCTCAAACATACATACCTAAAGTCTTTAAGGGTCCGATTGGTCATGTGTTTGAAAGAAGTATTTTATGCTCACCAAAGTTGCATTTATTTGATTAAAATACAGTAATATTGTGAAATTACCATTTTTTTTATAACTATTTTCTATTTCAGTATGTTTTAAAAAGTGATCAAAGCTGAATTTTCAGCATTATGCCTGGCTTCAGTGTTAAGATCCTCAAGCATATGCTTTGGTGACAACAAGGAATAAATTCATTTACAATATATTCACATAGAAAAGGATATTCAAACAATAATATATTTCACAACATTCCTGTTTTTATTTATGATCCCAAAATAAATGCAGTTTTCTGGTGAACATAGACGTTCCCTTTCAATGGAACTTCGAACTGCGTCCTCTAGGGGTCGCTATGGGGAACGCCTCGTCGGGACCCGTGTCTGAAGCATACATTGAAAAAACACCCAACTCGTTGGCCGGCGACAGCCATGACGCCACTACCGGTGCGACTATTAGTATAAATAGGCGCCTGGAGAACATGTCATTCTCTTCTTCGTTTTCACTGACTGTTTTGTTTGAAGCGTGCATTTCTGTGGTAAGAGCGATCTATATTCCTATTATTATGGCAAGCACTAGCAGAACATTTAAGAGGATGTGTGCATTTGTGTTGTCGTTGTTTAACATCTGATGACACACAAGATCTGCCCTTGTTTGTTTGGGCAAAGAGCACGCACGCGATGCCTACGAGGGGGCAATTGGCATGCACTGCGAGCGTTTTCCAATGAAAAAAAAGAAAAGAAGAAAAAAAAAAAGCTCGCTATCGTTTGTCTCTTTTTTGCGGGAAAGAGGGGCACGCCATTTCGCCTTCCCGGATCAGGACCCACCGATGCTGGGAACGGAGGGATGAGCTCGTGGGGACGCAGGTTGGACTGGCGATGACGTTGAAAGAGGGGTTGCACTTATGTGATCGTCGGTGCTGTGCACGAGAGTGAGCGCTGGAGGATGATGTGATGTCATTCTAACATTGTCTGATTCAGGGGCCCAGTGCTTGCTGGGACGTTCGTCCCAGCAAAAGAAGGAAATGTCTGAGGAGGGCAAAGAAGCGGAGGCTGAGCCTTCCCAATCCTCCTGACCTGCGTATGATGAGCTTTTGGAAATTAAGGATCGCGCCACGGCGAGGCTTTACTTGCCGTGAAGCGGGTGAAGAAAGTGACGTCGCGAGTATCTTGATGAACGTTATTTTTCTGGCCATAACCCTCCAGCTCAGGTGAGCCTTCCTTTCTTCCTGTTTTTTCATATAAAGATTGAGAAGGAATAGAAGAGGCCGTTTTTTCCTCACGCATCCATCGATTCCTGCATACGAGTTATGCCAACATCGAGGCTATGCGCGAAAGCGGTTATGAGAAGATGCCCTATAGAGAGACGCTGGCCAGCTATCACTCTATGGGTGAGACGTCCTCTAAGACTGCCTTCCTTGACATCTCGCTCGGGTGCCAGGGCATACGCAGCAGCAGCAGGTCTGGCTGTCGCTTTATTGCAGACGATGGTGATGCTCCAAGCATATCAGGCTGACCTGCTGAAAGACCGGGATAGCAGCCTTCACGAATTCCAGGTCTGAGCCCGAACAACCCAGGGGTCCTAGCCCGACTCAGGTGCAGATCAGAGAGGGCTCAGAAGGTAGTGTAGTGGCTCGCACATCTCACCGCCGCGGGTAGGGGTAGGAAGAATCGCATGTCAAAGGAAGGTAAGTAAAAGACCTAAAGGATGTCATCCAGACAGGGCGTCAGCACTTTTGTCCGGATCAGAGTGATACCTCAGTATCTACTCATTTCCTTCGGGGGTCTCCTTGGCAGTAACGTTATTTTTGAATTCTGCGTTTCTCCTCTCACATGAGAAGTTGAGTTCTCCGTTTTTCCAGAGCACCTGGAACCAGCAGCATCAGGTGGATTATGCCCTTCCTCTGCCTCCCTGATGCGCGGAGTGTTTGGCTAGCTTGCAGTATGCTTACCCTTCTGATTTTCCAATCATGCTGCAGGTCGAGCCCCCTATCGTTGAGAGCTGGGTTTTTGCTCCCTCAGCCAAGGTAAACTACTACTAGCCATTCCAGCATTGGAACATGCAGTAGGTCAAGCCCCCTTCTCGACTGAGAACTAGGTGTGTTGCTCCCTCAGCTGAATAACTGCTAGCCGTTCCAGCATTGGAACACGCTGTAGGAAGAGCTCCATTCTCGACTGAGAACTGGGTTTGTTGCTCCCACAGCTAAGTAAATTAATGCTAGCTGTTCCAGCATTGGAACATGCTGTATGTTGAGATCCTATCGAGTGAGAGCTGGATGTTTGCCTCCTCAGCTACAGGATAATGCCAGCCAATACAGCCTTATAGCCGTAGACATGAGGTTTGGGCGGGATAGCTATTTATATTATGGGGCTGCTCTTTTCAGGGTGCACGGAGAACCCTAGAACGGTTTCTCAACGGTGTGCATGTTATGCTTTGCCCAATTTCTAAAAATCCACATAAGTGGAAGCCGGTGGCCGTTATGCTTTGCCATCTTTCTAAAAACTCCTGTATGGTAAGAGTAAGCGCAAGACTTCGTGCTCTTTTTGACGTGGTTTAAAACCCCAGTTCGCCTGGGGCACCATCCTCGATGGTATCCCTGGATACCTACCTTACAAGGGGTGGTGCTACTAGGGGTCTCGTGAGAAGTCCTTCAGAAATACAAACGACGAATTAGTGCGGTAGCCCTGGTGGACAGGCCAAGACTAGTAGACGTATAGGTCCTCTTGTGCGTATCCCTAAAGGAACTATTCTCTGATTCCCAGCAGTGGCTTACCCCAGGGCCCCAGGAGTTCTGGGCCCTAAGGTAAGCCTTATTGTTTGGGGTTATGGTCGTATCCTCGACTTCTGGCCGTAGGGAATAATGGTCACTGGACAGCGTCTACGTCCAGGGGGGACTCCCTAGCAATATGATAGATTGGTACTAGTGTACCATGGTTCGGCATGCACCTTCAGACATGTGGCCATGGGTTATACGTTTCCCATAGCGGGACCCTAAGGACGCAGTTCGAAGGTCCCATGTAAGGAACGTCGCAGGTTACGTATGTAACCATGGTTCCTTGATTAGGGAACGAGACACTGCGTCCTCTAGGTTTCTTGCCATGCTGCGGACGCAAGCTTCAGACGAAA